>APFE031597591.1:47176-64653 GCA_000404065.3 Pinus taeda
AAAATCTAATTCGCCGTAGGCATTTCTATATCGGTCCCCGGTATATGAGGAATCATTGACTTTTTTTCAATTTAATTGAACGGTTGGGATTTAAAGTAGGCAAATATCTCGAGAATATGCTTCCTCTGAGTCTGATATCGGCGGCCATGGCGGGAGGGAGAGTGAATCGATGATTTTTTTTTTTTTTGTGGCCGTGATTTATTTGAAACATGGCCTTGTCCCTTCGTTTCTGTCTTTGCGTTTGCACCCATTCGGTCGATTGCGCCTTCGTTTGCCTCATGCGTACGATCACGGAATTCGCATGCCGCTTTTGGCGATGCATATCCTGGCTACTTGCTTAAACAATGATCAATTTGCATCCCCTGCCTATCTTTCTCTTTATTAATGCTCCGTTTTCATCCCCATACATATAGTGACAGCTTTGCAGAATTCTTTGCTCTGCTGCAACGTATCTTTTCCACCGAAAGGAGGAGCCGCGGGTCTAATCTACAAGAGCCCGCTGCAAAATGCATCGAGGCAGTAAAGGCCGAAGATGCAAAAGTTGTTACGTCTCAGATTCTGTGGTGGCCTTCATTTGAGTGGGAAGATTTTTTACCCCATGGGAATAGAACCTACGATGTCAACTCGAAGACTGACAATCGGGACCTAAGGGGGAGAGAGTCTGAGCAGGAGCGAGTCTGGACAGCGATCCAAGCTTATTTCTATTTTACGTATTGCTATTATACGTAAACTTATTGCTATTATACGTCTATCATCAACAATAAGAGTTGTACAGAAAAACCCTTAAACAATAGGAATGATTTACATAGTTATGGCAGTGAAATCTTTATAAGCTCAACACTTTGACAACAAAAGTTAACACGGTTGAGTTTACACAAATTTGTAGAGAGGTAAAACACTCATAAACCCTGACTGGGTTGGACCCAATCTGTATTAAGGGGTTCCATCATAATAATGCATACATATCCACCACCGTGAGGAACAGAGGAAAATAGCACAAACAACACTCAAGTTTCGGCTAGGCCGAATGGAAAACAATGAATTCATGATCAGAGGAATGCAACCTCAACAATAAGTAGGGAACCAACCTGAGAAAGAGAGATTTGACGTTAGAAGTAAACCTGTTGCAACCCACATTCACCTGCAGAGTGAAGGTCTGAGAAGAAGTCTCACCCGTCGGACACTGAACTAGGAAACAAGTTAGTTAACAAGAAGAATCATCTCAGACATAAGTAAAATTTAACAAAGAAAAACTTTACAACCTGGGTTGTTGTCCGACGTTTCGATGTCGCCATAATCAGTGCAAGAGCATAGTAAAACCTGTCAATTCTAAAATTTTCTACACAATCCCAAAAAAATTTCTACACAATCCCAAAACTTTACCTCTGTGAGCCAGAGCAACGAGGATACCTTGGTTTCTGTGGCCATTGTTGCTCTATCTCGATGTCAACCATTGATAAATGGAAGAACTCTATGAGCGAACCCTACATTCAACCAAGCAACTGTAAATTACTCCCGCTTTATCTCAACTTGAAACTGCATTAAGGAGTTGTAAGCAGTAGGAAACCCTACCTTTAAAGATTCCAACCATTTCTGAGAGAAACCCTCGCACCGTTGCAGAGTTCCCTCAACCCTAAACTCATCGCAAGAATGCCCATCGGACGCGGAGCTCGGCGGGCAGGTGGTTACCTCAAACCGTCTTGCCGGAAGCCTGATTGTCAGATCAATACCCTACCATCGCATGGTGAGCAACTATACAAGTGTCTAGGTGACGGGAAGCTTCCTGAAACAACCATCGTTTAACGAAGTATGGTACTACGCTAGGTAGCGTGGCAACGCAAGTTAGATCAAATAAATTTCGAGGATTTTATTCGAGGTAAGGTATTAATTAAACAGTAAGAATTATATTAAAACAATTGAGGCTGCATGGCAGCTAGTCCCTGCCTAGCTGTTGCAGCCACCAGCAGCCAGCAGTGTTGCAGCCACCAGCAGCCAGCAGTAGGGGCTCCAGCCATGTTTCTAGTTCTACAGAGCGTAAGCCATAAGGAACTGGAGCTTAGTATTTCTTGAATGTAGCTCGGAGAACAAAATTTCATATTGCCTAGCTGTTGCAGCCACTACCAGCTAGCAGTGTTGCAGCCACACTGATAGGCTGGCCAGCTTGTAGCACAGATTAGTATACATATAATATAGTGCGACACGAGCTTAAGATACAAGGCCCCTTTAGCAAGGAACTGGAGCTTAGTATTTCTTGAACGTAGCTTGGAGAACAAAATTTCATATTGCCTAGCTGTTGCAACCACTAGCAGCCAGCAGTGTTGCAGCCACCAACAGCCAGCAGTAGGTTCCTGGAACAGTAGATGCGGCGGCATTAGGTAGCTAGTGCGTGCTTAGCGGTTGCAGCCACCAGCAGCCAACAGTAGGGGCTTTAGTAGACATTTGAGCCATTGCCATGCTTCTAGTTCTTCTTAAGTAGTACGCTACAGAGCGTAAGCCATAATTATTGCTGATAGGCTCGCCAGCTTGTAGTACAAGCACAGATCAGTATACATGTAATATAGTGCGACACGAGCTTAAGATACAAGGCCCCTTTAGCAAGGAACTGGAACGTAGCTCGGAGAACAAAATTTCATATTTCTAGTTCTTCTCAAGCAGTACATTACAGAACTCTGTACGCACAACTCCGATGATTAGGATATCTGTAAACAAAGAACGAAAAAGAGAACCGTGAACAATAACAGTGAACAATATTCAGAACAGAACGAATGTGAAAGAATCTAATAGTATAGTATGCTCGTTCTTGTATGGCCAGCTTGTAGTACAAGCACAACTGAGTATACATGTAATATAGCTGTGAAGGAAAGCACCTGGGACTGGGCCTGTTGGAAGTTGTAGTCTGCGACACGAGCTTAAGATACATGGTCCCTTGAGCAAGGAACCAAATCACTTTTTACCAGCTCGTCTGCAGCTGCTACTCGTGTTGATAACTCCGATGATTAGGATATTGGTAAACAAAGAACGAAAGAAGAGCGCTCTGAACAATATTCAAAATAGTACAAATGTGAAAGAGTCATTCTCTTGTATTAATGGATGGCATATTTAACTTCTGAAATAGAAATACAGTGATTCAAACTTGCCTGTAATTGAAGAATGTGCATTGTAACTCATATTTCTATGCTCCTATTGTTAGTGGCCGTTTCTTGCTTTCTTTTTTCGTTGTGCTTCTACTTTTACGATGTCCATAATCAAAAGAGTCATGAGGACAAGTGCTAAGAGAAACAATGCTGATAGTTCAGTAAGTTGGCTTATGCTAATGGATTCCATGTTACGTGAAGCAGAGAGATGTATGTAAATATGTAGGTGCTGAAAGTAATTTATAAAAGTGTTCAGGATGTTTGCAAGCTGGTTTTAAGTGTGAATAGCACTGGGTTTTTGAGAATATTTTAGTAGAAGTAAGACGTAATCATTTGAAAAGATTGAAAGACAGTGGGTAAATACAGAAACGTGTTGTACAATCAAATAGGGAAGGCCGTGGAAGATCGCAACACTTGAATGCGGGATAGATTTCTGACAGGTGCAGAAATAAATACATAAATACATATACGGCCTGATTTGATATTGTCCAATATGAATATGAAGGGAACGAGGCTGGCTTGGGACTTCCACTGTGCTTGGGACTTCCACTATCGAATCAGTGAGGCAAGCGTGTCTGCGCTTTCAAAGAAAAGGAGATCCTGTCGGTAGCTAATAGTAGATCGCTGCCAGCTGATTTGGTAGAAGTCTTTATGGTCGATGGACAAGCCACGAAAGGAGGCGAGCCGTTGTTATGGACTTAGTTGTGCATTTAATTAATTGTAGGTTAAAGTGAATTTATGGACAGTGCACACCTTCAACCTCAAAAGGTGGGAACTAAACCCTCGATTGAAGGGCATAAGATAAAACTTGGGCTCTTATTTCGGTGGGATGTCTATACAATTGAGCTCATGCAATAATTTCAAGATCAACAGAAATGTACAGATCGATAGACCATTGCTTGTTACCTTGCTAGACTTGTAAAGTGAGCTAGCATTTGAAGAAAGAGCAAAAGAATAAGGAAACTCAATAAAAATAGCAACTGAAGAGGTTTTTCTAATTATGTACCAAGCAAACTTAGTGACCACTTCTCCTGGGAATGAGACTGCGTATTTACCTCCTGGCACGACTTCCTGGCTATGCTTGACAACAACCCGGCCAGCATCACTATAAATTTAATGACCATAGCAGATAGTATCATCAAATATTGAGGCTATAATGCCAAAATAATGAGTCAATTTTAACAGAATTTCATTATATCAGCAGTTTATGGCACTTTAAGCAATTGCTCGCAGATCCTTTTGATAAACCCTAGTACATCTTATTGGATCTATAAAAGAGGGCATTTTCATGTAGCACTGAGTCTCTATTGCACCGATGGTCTTTACAAAGTCAGCAATAGAATCCTTACCTAGGACAAACTACAGAAAATGCTTTAGCAGGGCCTAGTGTATTGCATTTTGTGCCAGGACAATAATGACAGTATATCATTTGTTCCTATCATGCCATTTCATAAAATATGGGCAGCAGTTAGAAGAATCCAAGAGGAAAACAAAAACGGGAATGAGAGTCAATAGAGGAAGCTCTGCAAAACTGGTTACAAGGGTCGTACAAATTCTTTGGACTCAGCATGAAACTTAAGAAACAGAGGGTGGCAGGTAAGGGTGACATAGATGAAACAAATCCTAGTGGCTTCTTTAAACAACTCAGAAGTGAAGGCTTTGTCCATAGTGATTTAAAGACCGGGTTAGAATCCATCAAGCACAATACTATTACAGATAAGCTATTAAAACTGGCATAGATATTTTACCTTTATTGTTAGCTTGACCCCTGGATGTTACATCCCATCCCCATAGACTGTCATAGATCGCTACTGTTACTGTCTTTCAACTAAGCTCTTCACTGTAATTTTAATTTTTAAGAAGCCAATTTTTGCCCTGGATATAGACTGTAATTTTTGTGTTTTAAGCAATGGAAGAGTTACGATGTTTTTTGCAGAAAAAACAGATTGCACCGATGGTCTTTACAAAGTCAGGCTGGGGTACAAGCTCTCTTTAGCTAATCAAGTAGAGGTCGTGGAAGGATGCAAATGGGATCTTATATGGAAACTCAAAGCGCCCTTAAAGGTAATGACACTTCTTTAGCTTATTCTATTCAATAGAATCCTTACCTAGGACAAACTACAGAAAATGCTCTGGCAGGGCCCAGTGTACTGCATTTTGTGGGAGGACAATAATGACAGTATATCATTTGTTCCTATCATGCCATTTCATAAAATATGGGCAACAGTGAGAAGAATCTAAGAGGAAAACAAAAACGGGAATGAGAGTCAATAGAGGAAGCTCTGCAAAACTGGTTACAAGGGTCATATAAATTCTTTGGACTCAGCATCAAAACTTAAGAAACAGAGTGTGGCAGGTAAGGGTGACATAGATGAAACAAATCCCAGTGGCTTCTTTAAACAACTCAGAATTGAAGGCTTTGTCCATAGTGATGACAATTTCTTAGGAGGCTAGATTAAGTGATATAAGCACTTATTGAGGTTCAAAGTTGAGTATTCCTTGGATTAATAGATCTATGGAACCGAGAAATATCAGTTTAGATGGTGGTCTACAGCTAGCTAGTGATTTGAAGACCGGTTTAGAATCCATCAAGCACAATACTATTACAGATAAGCTATCAAAACTGGCATAGATCTCTTACCTTTATTGTTAGCTTGACCCCTGGATGTTACATTCCATCCCCATAGACTGTCATAGATCGCTACTGTTACTGTCTTTCAACTGAGCTCTTCACTGTTATTTTAATTTTTAAGAAGCCAATTTTTGCCCTGGATATAGACTGTAACTTTTGTGTTTTAAGCAATGGAGGAGTTACGATGTTTTCTGCAGAAAAAACAACTCACAACAAGGAAAAGGATATTCAAATTTAACTTGTTAAAATGACAAATATATTAAAATTATTCAGGAAAAACAACTCAGAAGTGAAGGCTTTGTCCATAGTGATGACAATTGCTCAGGAGGCTAATAAGTTATCAAAACTGGCATAGATCTCTTACCTTTACTGTTAGCTTGACCCCTGGATGTTACATTCCATCCCCATAGACAGTCATAGATCACTACTGTTACTGTCTTTCAACTGAGCTCTTCACTGTTATTTTAATTTTTAAGAAGCCAATTTTTGCCCTGGATATAGACTATAACTTTTGTGTTTTAAGCAATGGAAAAGTTACGATGTTTTCTGCAGAAAAAACAGCTCACAACAAAGAAAAGGATATTCAAATTTAACTTGTTAAAATGACAAATATATTAAGATTAATCAGGGAAAACAACTCAAAAGTGAAGGCTTTGTGCATAGTGATGACAATTGCTCAGGAGGCTAGATTAAGTGATATAAGCACTTATTGAGGTTCAAAGTTGAGTATTCCTTGGATTAATAGACCTATGGAACCGAGAAATATCGGTTTAGATGGTGGTCTACAGCTAGCTAGTGATTTAAAGACTGGGTTAGAATCCATCAAGCACAATACTATTACAGATAAGCTATCAAAACTGGCATAGATCTCTTACCTTTACTGTTAGCTTGACCCCTGGATGTTACATTCCATCCCCATAGACTGTCAGAGATCACTACTATTACTGTCTTTCAACTGAGCTCTTCACTGTTATTTTAATTTTTAAGAAGCCAATTTTTGCCCTGGATATAGACTGTAACTTTTGTGTTTTAAGCAATGGAAGAGTTACGATGTTTTCTACAGAAAAAACAGCTCACAACAAAGAAAAGGATATTCAAATTTAACTTGTTAAAATGACAAGTATATTAAGATTATTCAGGAAATTGGATGCCCCTGTAAGAGCAAACTGCTCCAAGCCTCAAGGGAAGCCTTACAACTCAATTTTCACTATATCTAAAATATTTGGCTTGGCATATTGATAACCATGATCTTTCTTATTCATATATTCCAATATTCATATTCAAACATGCCACATGATCCATACAGCAAATAAACACCTAAACCATACTCAAAATCCTGTGCCTTCTTAAAGTACATCTCATTTAGGATTTAGTACCACATGGACCACAACACACCTGAGCCAATGGCAGTCCGAAATAGCAGTTCAACAAGCAATAAGACAAAATTACGAGGACAGTAAAAGGATGCATCTTCAAAAAGTTACCAAATTAGGATCTTGCAATATCAAAGGTTAAACAAAATCCTCATGGAGATGTTGTATGACAATTTTATTAAAGCTCTCCCCCTCAACCTAGGCAGTTGATTTCTGACCAACAATGCATGGAAGAATGATTTTACCTAGCATGCTTTTTGTGCCTTCTTAATAAGACAAAATTAAGAGTGCTTTCTGTGCCTTCTTAATAAGACAAAATTAAGGGGGCAGTAAAAGGATGCATCTTCAAAAAGTTACGAAATTAGGATCTTGCAATATCAAAGGTTAAATTGGAGATATAGAATTATTTCGAGAAAAAAATGCGACAAAACACAGGGGTATAATGAAGGAATATAAAACAAATAATAAACTGTGAGAAATGATCGAATATAGAATATAAGAGTAAGAAAGTAGATTAAAGAATCTTAAAATGGAAGGATGTTTTAATATCACTAGGCCCCAGCATTAAAATTATTGCCACGAGTTGGAAATCTTCTACAAACGTCCTCCCGGACCCAGGTAGTCTATATACATACGTTCCCTTGTTTACCATTTCAAGGGTACTCACCTGCAAGAAACAACTAGACAGACCTGGAGCCCCTCTGTCTATTTATTCCCTAATGCAACCCATATAAAAAACACCACTAGTAAATTATTGCACAGTTTGCGTAGTGTAATATGCTTAGCTCAAAAACGAGTCACTTAGTTTTTAAATGACTACTTTGTTCAAAATAGTAATCTTGAATGATTAATTAGAGAAGAAGCCAGTTAGTTCTTGAATAAGTAAGTAGTTCAATAAATAAGTAGTTCAAAAAAGTAATCACATAAGAAAAGAAACAAGTTCCAAAATAGTGATCATATAAGAATACAAATATATTAAGTTCCCAAACAGTGATCAGATAAGAATACAAATATATTACATGGATATCCAAAAATTCATAGTTCTAGTTCTTCTCGAGCAGTAGGTTACAGAGGGTAAAATAAGTCATTCTGTACGCACAATGACATCCGAACTATCCAACAGGAAGCTGCTGTGTACATGGAAATCTCGTAAGCTGTACGTGACATCAGTAACGTCTTCTAGATATTTCTCATATGTCAGTCCTGTTAGAGATGGACAAAGTTCTAAAAGCAAATTGCCTTTTAGGATGCACTTGTGCTGAACATTTGCTTCTGTTTGGATGACACAATGCAATTGTAAACAACGTCGATATGTCGCTAACTCTTGACATGTGGAACAGTTAAGTTGATCTGTGGAAACTGTTTCAAATGTGTCTACTGGAACAGAGCAATTGTTGCAGATTATGACAAATGGGTCTGCATGTATATCTCCTATGGTTAACATTCCTTTGACCTGCTTCATGTTGAAGTACAGTTTTAAGGTTAGATATTTTAATAAAAAAATACTACAAGGACGTTTAAGGTTAAATATTGTAATAAAAAAATACTACAAAGACGATAAATGAAAGAGGATAATTTAGGAGAATAGGTTGCAGTACAATTTTAGCGCTAGATATTGTAATAGAAAACATAATTTGGAAGAATAGCAAATAATTTAGCAAAACAACAAATAAAGAATTAGAAATTATATTTTGTGGACTAGGAAACAACCTTTGTTGTTGACATAGCTAGTTTGCTGAGGTCTGCCAGTACTCTATTCAAATTCACCGCTGTTATGAAAGTGGATTTGCATGTGCATAGAGATGTGTAGGGTCCTCTGACAAGATTCCGAAACAACACCATTGGTGCTTCTTGTTTAGAAATTTGTTTTTGTATTAATTTGAAAATTGGCTTAAATGTACTGAAAAGATAAACCTGCATTGCAAAATGTACCAAGGGTTAACACTAATGCAATGAAAAGATAAACCTGCATTGCAAAATGTACCAAGGGTTAACACTAATGCAATTGCTTCTAAGTAAATGTAAAAAGTATAAATGGTTGAGTTTGTATATACCGTAGCTGTGTCTTTTTGAGATTGACCATCCTTGATATTTAGGACATATTGGCCACCTATTTCTTTAGCTGATGTTATAAGACCATCTACTGTACCGATTGCAAATCCAATTGTGTTTGTCAGTTGGCTAATAGTGGTTGTCGGTACAAATGTGTATTGCGTACACACGGCTGGGATAGTTTCCATGATACTTTTGTCATGTAACACTAATATGCAGCTGCAGTCTCCATGGTCATAAACTATTTTGGGAGAGACTTTAAAATATTTTATACAGATTCCTTGGCCGACTACAACTTTCTTCTCGGCAGTAGGAATGAGATTATGTGGCACATTGAGTGTGATTTCCATATTGCCTTTGCTATCCACTAGGTCAGCACGTAACAATTGGATGCCGTGTATTTGATCAACAATTGTCTTATAAATGACAAGAACGTCCCCGTGAAAGATTCTTCCCAGTTTGAGGCTTTTCAGATCCTGTATTGTAATTGGAGCACATAAATCATGGCTGGAGCTTAGTTCAGATTGCTTTTCACGTTTTTGCCTATAGAACAATATTAAAAAGAATCTGAATTAACATAATCTTTGTATTATGAAACTTTCTACAATATTAAAAAGAATCTGAATTAACATAATCTTTGTATTATGAAACTTGTAAGGAAAGATTTAAAGGTTATTTAGTTATTTTTTCTCAGTTTCTGAGATGCTGGAAGTTTCTGGGAGAGCGCAATCTTCTGGAGCAGTCCCTTGAGCAGTAGTGTCTTCGTGTTGTCTTTTCATGGTAGTTACCTGTACACATATGAGTACAAGCTATTAGGTTTATAAGCAAAATGTGTTCGATGTAATTCTAGATCTGTGCATAATACTATTCTCTGTGTTGTTACCTTGATTAGTTTGCGCAGAGTGTTGCAAGGTAGCTACAAGACATAGATTTTCAGTCGGATATGAAGTTTAGCAAATTGTAGAGAAACTTGTGTACCAGTGGTACATTGATTTTGCAGTGAGAAAAGCAAGAGTGCAAAAAGGTGGAAAACATAGCAAATTGTAGAGAAACTTGTATACAAATGCTAGATTGATTTTGCCGTGAGAAAGCCAAAAGTGCAAAAAAATTTGTTGTGGGTAAACCAAGAGTGCAAAAAGTGGGAAATATAGCAAATTGTACAGAAACTTGTATACCAATGCTACATTGATATTGCAGTGAGAAGGCCAAAAGTGCAAAAAAGTGGAAAACATAGGTTTTGTTTTATGGCATGTTTAAAAGATTGCGGAGGAAAGGATCGTTAGAGCTGTAGTAGCGCATAGAGTATGCCATGATCAGACCAATATGCCCATGTTACATTTATTTCACACTGTTTTATAGGTAAAGTTGTCCAGATATGGTCTATTATTGTTTTCCGTTGTGGAGATAGTTTGCTTGTTATTTCTTGTAAGTTTTCCATTTCCATAAATTGTACGAAGTTTTTGCTGCGAGCTGTTGGTTGTTTGATGTCAATGTTGAGATCACCAATAACTAAAAAAACACAATCAGTATATGTAGTTTTTGATTTTGCTTCCTTTATTATTTGCATTATTGTGGATACTTGTTCAAATGGTGCTGCATAAATGTTCATTAAGCAAATCGGCTGCTGAAAGTACATGTCAATTAGGGTAAGCTCTATTTTGTTTTTGCAAAATGTCTTTATTGCCTTAATAGGTATTTTCTTGTTTATGCAAGTAAGAATTCCATGTGTCGAATGTGCAATGGCGAAATTGAATGATAAGAATTCTTTGTCTACTGGCAGAATGTAGAGATGAGTTTCTTGAAAACAAAGGATCATATTGTCCATTAAGTCATTGTGGTGAATCACGTCAGTAAGGTGTGCACGTAGACTACGTGTGTTTAGACTTGCAATTGACAAAAGATCCTTGTTATCAGATTTCTTCTTTGCGAATTCTAGTTTCCATGCAGCAATTGTTTCTAGCTGTGCCATTTCATTGATTATCTTGTTTTTGATATGGAAGTTTTGTTGTGTCAGTTTGCTAATCAAGTATAGTGACTCGATAGTTCTAACACGTGATAATGCAGTGTAGACTAGACCATGTTTTGTGACACCAGTTGGGTCAAATGCAAGTTGATCTAATGTCAACCCTTGTGTTCGGTGTATTGTTCGTGCACAGGCTAATTGGATTGGAAATTGTTTCCAAATTGTAATTTGTAATTTGTTATGAGACATTGCTAGCGATTTTGCAATTCGCAGGATTGGTGTCCAATTTGGCGATATATTTATGTTGTATAGTTGTTTAAATTTGTTTCTTTGTTGTCTGCCAATTTCTGTGTCTAAGAATTCTATCCAGACAATGTCAGGTCCATTGTTATTAGATGAATAGGATTTGAAAATCCCTTCAGCACCATTAACCAATCCATCACTTGTATTGTAATTTCCTGCATATAGTTCAACTAACATGTTTTGTTTACTGTGATTGTTGATGGCAATGAGATTGCTTTATCAAAAGCAAAATAGCTCGATCCAGGAGTCTCGTAGTTATCAATTGCAAGTAGCATTATTTGTTCTCCTTCTGTCAGAGAAAGCATTTTTGCATTGTGATTATGGACATCTTTGTTTTGATAGAAAATGTATGGGAAAACTGGGCTTAAAGGTGCCATCCTGTAACAGTTATTGTTTACATAAGAAATATCTTGATCTGTTTGCGTGTTTAATATCATCCTATTTAGTACATCGATGAACAATGGGTCTTTTTGCCGCATTGCTGTGTGCAATTGATAACATTTTATTTTCTCTGGCCAAAAGTCATATGGAATTGTGTTTTTGTGGATTTTTGGGTTTTCAAAGATTAGAGAATCTCTGATTGGGTTCGCCTGGTAAAGATCACCATAGAATATGATGTCAACATTAGCAAAGTATGAAGTTGGTGTGTGTAAGATTTGGCAGAGTCTCTTGTCAATTTGATATAGTGTTGTTGCACCAACAAGCGATGCCTCATCTATGAGGAGTACACGAAATTGTTGGAAATGCTTCGATAATGTGTCTAATTTTTCATTGTTTAGCGACGGGCAATCTGCTTTGTTAAAGGGCAAATAGAATGCAGAATGCAATGTCACACCACCAGCATTAAAGGCAGCTTTGCCCGTGTGTGCAGTGATTATTCCTATTAGTTGTGATGGGTTATAAGGCAATGCCACATTGTGTATGCGTACTAAGGATTGGAAAATTGCCTTAGTTGTGTGTGTCTTTCCTGTTCCTGCACCTCCTGTTAATAACAAATAGATTAGTTCGTCTGGTCTGTACAATTTTCTTGTTATAACATCAGTCACTATGCTTGCTTGTTCTGTGTTTAGTTGACGCATTAATTCATAGTACTCTACGTCTTCAAGTATATGTGGTTGTTTGACGATTTCATATGGCCTTGTAGACCGTAGAGCAAACTTCTTTGTATCTTGGAAATGTTCCAAGTCATTTTGGAAGTCATAGTTTTCGTATTTGTCATCTATTGATTTGTTAAAAGTTGTGGTTTTTGTTTCATTTGATCTCAAACTATCTATGTCGAATATTTGTTCAGTTTCTGTTTCTACTCTGTGCATTGCGTCATCTATGTCACCCCATGTAGTTGTTGTAACAAATTTGAACTTTTGTTCATTTTGCTTGACTATTTCTTCGAATGCAAGATATGCAGATTGCCAACTTGTGTGATGTTTCTTAATTGCAGTTTCACTTACTCGATAGGGGTAGTATAACATTAATTGCTCTCTACAGTGGTTTTCAATGTCCTTGTATTTGCTATATCTAACAGATTGAATGACATATGGTCTACTTGATTTTATGTGTTTTTGTCCTTTCTTTGTATAACTAGATGCAAATTCCGCTAAGCATACAAGTTCAATAGCGGTAGGTCGTAGAACATAGTAGTCAATAATTGATGGGCACATTATGTCTTCTGAGTCATCTGCCTCCTTTTGCAGGTCCTTTTCTCTTTTAAGAACAAATGCACGATCATCCACAGGAGAAGTGTTAATGAATACACACTTTCGTGAACTACAATTTAGTGGAAGTGATAACACAATATGCATTGCTTGTTGTGCAGACATTTGCTGCAAGTTGACCAAAGCTTTCCCTAAAGAACTAATGGTCTTTAGGATATCAGATTTTGCTCTCACATGATCTTCGCGTATGTTTTTAAATGTCCTCGTGAGTGTTTTGTCTTCTTTCGTCATGTAGGAATTGCAATACATTGCAGCTGCATATGAGTCAAGTACAAACTGGGAATCAGTATTTGCAATCCAAATTCCAGGAATGTGTTTTGCAAAGCTATTTGTCCAGGCGTCAACTGGTTTTCTTTGCAATAAGAGTGTTGTTCGATTGAGTGTACATTGAATGGCATGTATGTATTCATTGTGTACTAGTCCAAGGTTGGCCAAAAAGCTATCAAATGTATCATTTTCATTGTATCTTGTGTTGTTTATTGTTTCAAAGATTAGTTTTGCATGTGTTTTTGTTCTATCACTATCGAATTCAAGAGGCTCAAGTATTTTTGTTGCTTTCATGGGTGGTATCGGGAAATTAAATCTGCAATTAGACTTTGCATGCTTCCTACAACTTTTTGTGTGACAATGGTGTTGTAGAGCTCTAAGTTCCTTTGCAAGTAGGAATGAATTGGTTGACAAGTAATTGTCAACGAATTGTTCGACTTCAATGTTTGCATCTTGACCATAGATTGGTGCAGATTTTATCCAAAGTAAACAATGTTCATGTTCACTTCCCCGATTTTGGAATTCAGTTACATAGAAGTGGTCATTGAGTTCTCCATAATACTTGTGATCATGAGATATCAATTGATGTAGTGTGTCCCTCCTAGATCTATAGTAACGTACACAAGTAACAGGGTCGTTTCTTATTAACGAGCTAGGTTCATTTTCATCAAGTTCATTTGTCTTTGGTTTTCTAGTATTCTGTATTATGTCTCTCAATGCATCCATTAAAGGATCCCAAAGATGCTCGGCACTGCTAAAGGAAACAAAGAAAGTGGGCAGCCCTAGTTGTCGAATCATTGCATAGAGTTTGTTCCATATTTGCTGGTGGTAGTCAGGCGAGGTACGAATTGTTTTTAGATCCATGTACCCAATGTCAGAATTTAAAATACGATCTAGGTTTGGTTTTGACTTAACGTCTCTTGCGACTAGTTTTCTACCTTTCAATTTCCCTTTTCTAATTCTAATCCACATTGTATTCAAGACTTGATTTATGATAATGCGAGTTGCTTTATAAAACAAGTTTGTAGTATGATAAGCAAAATTGTGGTTTTTATGCAGCACTTCCCAGTGACAGATCTTTTGATATGTAAACTTTTTGGAGATCTCAACTGGGCATTTGTTGCCATAGAAAAGCGAGGGAAAACTCATTTCTTCTGAGTACTTATCTATGAAGATTCCTAATGGCATGTATCCGGCAGCAGGTGCAATGTTAATTTGTCTATTAACAAGGTCATAGACAGTGTGTGCATCAATGAATCCATGCACCAATGTTTTTGTCGTTCGTTCATCGTTTCCTTGGTTATCGTCTTCGCTATCATCAATGTCACTTGAACTTTGATATGCCTCTTGATTTTGTAGGAATGCCTCTTTCCAATTGTCATCTGTGGTAGCGTTCTCGAGCTTGTAAAGCATTCTTTTGCATAATTGTTTTAATGCTTTCATCACTTTGTGAATGTTAACACGACCAAATGCATATGCACTTTTGAATCTTAAACTCTTTTTGAGAACAACGGCAACCGTGTCAGTGTCTTTTATAGTTCGGGGAAATGCAGATTGAATTCTAGAAATATTTGTGGGGACATTGATAACTCCTCCAGTTAAGCCTAGTTGCGGCTTCTTATGTCGATGGCCCATTTCTTTCATTTGCAAGAAGGGAAATCTTAATGCAACTAGTCTTTCTTCCAGTTCAGTGAGTTGTGTGAGTGTTCTAGTGGCATTGTTTCTTCTTATTTGTTCAGGAACTGCATATTTAGCAATTATTGCATGTTCAATTGCTTTTTTGCAGTGTTTACAAATGTAGCCATCTTGAACACGAGATTTAACATCCTCGAAACTAGTTGATAGTTTCCTAATCTTATTTTGTCTTGTTTGATTTCCTTGCTGCAACAAGCAAATGTCTCTTTTGAAAAAGGTTCTTTCTCATGATGAACAATTGAAAATAGGTGTGTCACTTATTTGTCTTTGATATATTTCATCAAACTTCGATAATTTTGTTAATTTGTTTGTTGATCTTGACTGAACCGATAGGCTAGATTTTCCCGATTTCTTTGATTGTGTTTAAAGCTCCTTTGATCTTGTTACAAATGGTTTGTAGTCCACGTGTTCTATGACTATTTCTTGTTTCATTGTTGTTGTGTTGAATGCGAGTCTTATCTTATGTGTTTTCAATTTTTCTCGTATAATGCCTTTAAGCAAACGCAAAGATAAATGTTTCCTCTGTTTGCCTAATGGACAAGAGTTTACAGTTTCTGTTTGCGGGTTGGGCCTAATATGTTTTTCCAAGTTTCTAAGTGGTCGAAACGTCAGTGTCTCACTAACATGTTCTGTGTTTTCTAGAACTTTTGTCTCTTTTCCTAATGGACGAGAAGTTATCATTTCTGTTTGTGCGTTGTTTCTAATATGTTTTTTCAAGTTTCTAAGTGATTGAAATCTCAGTGTCTCACTAACATCTGCTCTGTTTTCTAGAACTTTTGTCTGTTTGCCTAATGGACGAGAAGTTACCATTTCTGTTTGTGCATTGGTTCTAATATGTTTTTCCAAGTTTCTCAATGATCAGAATCTCAGTGTCCCACTGGCATCTTTTGTGTTCTCTAGAACTACTTCTTGTTTCATTGTAATTTTGTTATATTGAATGCCTATTTTTTGCCTTTTCACATTTTTCCGAGCAATGTCCTTAAGCGCATGCAAAGATAAACCTCTCTTGTGCTTGTTTAAATGACAAGATGGTTTTAATATAGTTTAATCAAATTGACATTTTGTTTCAGATTGTATTTCAATGTTGTTATTTGCAGAATGCGATGAATGAAACATTACAACCTCCTCAGTATTTGATGCAACCTCCTCAGTATTTGATGCAGTTGCTAGAGCAGATGTTCTAGCGTTGGATAAGATGTCTTTATTTCACTTGTATCTTCTTTACTTGGAAGAAGACATGTTTCCATGTTATCTTGTTTACTGCATAAGTTCATTTGTTCATATGAGTTGCTTGTTTCTTGTTGGAAGCTAGAATGCATTGTTGATTGCTTATGAATGAGAGGTTCGAAGTGCCCATTCAAAGGATCCTCGTCGTGGAATAATATGTCATAAGTATTTGTTTTAAGACTCGAATTGAAGTGCAAATAAGGTCTCATCTGTGTTTTGGACCAAACCCTAATTGGAATTTTCAGCCAATTTGAGAGCCAATGGATACAGAAAATATCTCCCCATAAACCTCTGGATCCTAAGGGTATATTGTTTGAGGCAGATCTGGCCATTTTGTCTAAATAGATTTCCTGTTTGCTAATGTTATGCATTTCTTTTAGTGACTCTTCATGCAGTTCATGTTCGTAAGACAAAATTGCCTCTCTATCTTGTTTTTCAAGACAATCTCTAAAATACTCTATTGTTCCTTTCCTTAGCTCTACTAATGTGTATTGAAAATGCAGCAAAAGTTCTAAACTATCGAATAAACAGTCTCCAATTAGATATGCGAAATTGTTCACACGAAACAAGTGATGCTTTTGTAAAAGTAATTGCAACTTGTGCTCCTCAGACATAGTAGAAATGTTTCTAAGTGACTGAAATCTCAGTGCCTGACTAACATCTTCTTGTTGTTTCATTGCAATTTTGTTATAGTCAATGCCTATTTTTTGTCTTTTCAAATCCTTCTGAGCAATGTCCTTAAGCACATGCAAATATACACTTTTGTTGTGCTTGTTTAAGTGACAAGATGGTTTTAATTTAGTTTCAACAGATTGACATTTTGTTTCAGGTTGTGCTTCAGTATTGTTCTTTGAGGAATGCGCTGAATGAAACATTACAGCATCTTGTTCATATGAGACATTGGTTTGTTGTTGGAAGGTAAAACCAATTGTAGGTTGCGTACGAACCAAAGGTTCGAAGTGCCCATTCAGAGGATCCTCGTCATGGAATAATATGTCGAGAGTATTTGCCATAAGACTTGAATTGAAGTGCAAATAAATCCTCATCTTTGTTTTGGACCAAACTTTAATTGGAATCTTCAGCCAATTTGAGAGCCAATGGATACAGAAAATATCTCCC
>APFE031597591.1:80962-92930 GCA_000404065.3 Pinus taeda
CTAATTCATACGCTCGGTATAACATGTGTCTCCTGGTTAATAAAAATACACTTAGAACCTAACCTATGCCATAGCATTTCCCCGTAAAATGTTAACATTAAATGTTAGGGAACTAATGCTATCTTTACGATAGCATTACTTCAGGCAGGCGACACTGTTTTAATCAACCGAACTGCTTTCCTAACTTTTTTCCTAACTTTTCAGACGGTATACCTCGTACTGAGGCCAAATAAGATGAACATTTGTTTGATTGGTTAAAAGCATCGGGAAATATAAAATATGGCATCGGTTAATGTGACATGTCGCGAAAGTTTGGTTTAAGTAAAAATAAATTTATAGATTCCCGTGTCAAACTAATGCCATCGATAAAAATCGATTACTATAGTCCCTGCCAGCTCGGAGGGCAGGGACTAACCAGACAAATCTTCGTAGCATGTTATAACTAGGTGTTAAATGTGCATATTTGTATGGTGATGGAAAGCATGGAGCTATAATCATATTTCCTTCGGAACTTTGTTATAATTATATATACGTTAAAATTATAAGAATCCTTAACCTTACCATAATAAAACCTCAAAGCAGCGTATGCAAGTAACAATATTCATATGGTAGGAATGGTATGGATTGTGAAAAAATAAAAATAAAAAATTGTGGTATTGTTCTTGTTCGATGGTAATAATTGTTACAGACAATTAACTAAGAGATTTGTCTAACAATATTGTGGTTTAAATTTTAAAATTTGAAACTCATGAGGAATATAGAACTGAAATAACTGTGTATCATTTCTATGGTTTGTCATTTTTATAGGATCCATCGCACATGTATCCGAAATGCTAAATTTAGGCCAACCCATAACCAATAGAGAAGAACTGTTTAACATCTTTATGGTTTTTAATCTTTATAAAATTTATTAATGGCGTTAGGGTAGAGAATATATTTGAAATCGTAAATTTAAAAATGCGAAGCTGATAACCTAGAGAACTGAGAAAACTGTAATATTTTTATGGTTTTCACATCTCTATAAAATTTATTAATAGTGTGCTGTAATTTAATAATAATATTTTGTAGGAAATTTTATTCTTATAAAATTTATATATAACTTTCTAGACCTCATATGGTGTACGTAAATAAATAAATATTAAAATAATAAGTGGATTATAATCAGATTGATATAATGAAATTTATAATATATTAAGAGGTTATATATAATATATAAGAGAATTAGATATTTATATAAATTTAATGTTTTAAAAAGTGTGAAATATAATATATATTATATATCGTTAGTCATGGTTAGACATGGTAAACTATGGTTCATTGTCCTATTGTTACAAATATTGTCTAATTATATAAATCAACCATGGTCAACCATGGTCCAATGTCGCATTGTGACAAATATTGTCTCAATATGAAAATCAACCATGTTCAACCATGGTTGAATGTCGCATTGGGACAAAGATTGTCTCGACATTAAAATCAATCGTAGTCAACCATGGTCAACCATTGTCCAATGTTGCATTGTGACAAGGATTGTCTCAATATGAAAATCAATAATGGTCAATCATGGTCCAATGTCACATTGTAACAAGGGTTGTCTCAAAATGTAAATAAACCATCGTCAACCATGTACCAATTTCGCATTATGAAAAGATCGTCTCAATATGAAAATCAACCATGGTCAATCATGGTTAAACATGGTGAATAATCATGGTCACATTCTGACAATGATTATCTCTTGGTTCAACATCACATCGTCACAACCATGGTGATCCATGGTCAAGCATGGTTACCTTGAATTATAATATTAATCCCTTAGGTTTATAATACCTTAGGGTTTTAAAATTAATATCTTGGCTTTATAATGTTAATTCCTTGGTTTTATCAATCTAACAGTTCATATTCCTAGGGTATAATATTATTCATAAGGTTTATAATATTAATATTAGTCCCTTGGGTTTAATATTATTCACTTGGGTTCTTAATCCCTTGGGGTTTTAGTATTAATCCCTTGGGTTTATAATATCAATCCCTTAGGTTTATAATATTAGTCATGGCCAACCATGGTCAATCATAGCCAACCATGGTCAACCATGGTCGAACGTCACATTGTGACAATTATTGTCTCAATATAAAAATCAACCATGGTCCAATGTCACATTGTGACAAAGGTCAATCATGGTCAACCATGGTCCAATGTCACATTGTGACAAAGGTCAATCATGGTCAACCATGGTCCAATGTTGCATTGTGACAAGGATTGTCTCAATATGGAAATCAAGCATGTTTATTTTAGGGTTTATAATATTTATCTTAGGGTTTATTATTCCATTAGGTTTATAATATCAATCTCTTGGATTTATTAAAATAAGGATTCATATTCCTAGGGTTTAATATTATTCCCTTAGGTTTATAATCCCTGGGATTTTAGTAATATTTAAACATATTTTAATTATAATAATTCATTAATTAATTTTAATTGTTAATTATGACTAATAATTCTAATTATTAATAATAATAATTAAATTATAATTATAATTATTAAATAATTATAATAATTAATTATTAATTATTAATATATTGGAAAAAAAGGCATTTCATCCCGGTATTTGAAAAACATGTTTACCTTGTACTCTACAAATGACATTACCGTGATTTTTGTGCCGCTTTCCTTCTCTAGGCCCTCTGAAGCCTATGTTGTACCCTGACATCACCGCTAGTTTGAGAAGGCTCACGATCGGGCCTCCTGGAGGAGGGGAATCTACCCCCTCCTTCAAATATGTTCTCATCGGCACATCCCACCCCTCTGCTGCCCTTGTGTCCAACACAAAGGAAAACAACCAGAACAATTGGCCTTAGGTGCCCAGTGGCAGTCATGTATCAGAGGTCATTGATTACTAAAGGAGACCAAGAACCCCAAAGTGGTGATCCCCAACAGCCTTCTGGAACAATTGTACTAGTTCATGCAGGATCATGCAATCATATGTAAATTCATGGGTATTTGGCCTAGAGAAGCTAATATTCTACATCGGATCTAGCTTAAACGGAAAAAAAAAAAAAAAAAAAAAAGCCTTATTTGATCTCTATCTATGTGCAAAAGGTTTCTTCACAGTCATCTTTCAAGATCTGGAAGATCGGAAGCAAATCCTAGACAATGTCCCTTATTTCATGAATAATGTGGGTCTTTTTATGAGACATTGGGAACCCTGTTATAACCCAAAGAAAGAAAAATTCTTAGTTGATCTGATTTAGGTTCGGTTGTATTCTCTCTCAATGGACCTTTGGCAGCTCGATATCCTAGAATTAATTGGAAATTCTATAAGATACTTTGTCCAAGTCTCTAATATCACACTACACAAAATATTTTCCTCGTATGCTCATATTTGTGTGTATATGAACATTTCCGAGCCTCTCTCGAAATCTATGGAAATAGAATACCAAGATGAGATTTGGTCCCAGTCGTTGGAATATGAGCACGTCTCGCTCAGGTGTGGTCTTTTCCATGAATACAAACACTTTTTTGGGATTTCCCACACCAAGCCCCGGCTCCAGTAGCAACTCCCCCCCAAACAACTTCTAGGAAGTTTAGCGACGAAATCCCCCCGACAAGTAAAGCTTCCCCATATTCCATCCCAGAAGACACTTCATATGCAAATCCAAGTCGAGTGGTTGAACCATTCCAAGCGGCCTCCAGTGGCCCCTCAAGCAGCAATCAAGCAACCCTACCTAGCCCAACAAGAAACGAATTTGATATCTTAGAAGATCCATCAGATCATGACACATAAGTTGCATCTAGAGTTGCACCCCTAACTCGAACAGAAACGGAAATAGAATAGGGTCTAAACAACTCCATCAATAAATAACCGAGCAAATGGAAAACCCCGGATGTCCAAGATAACAGTAAGTAAATTAAGCAAGTCCTCACCCATGTTCGGCAAGGTTTGGCACATAATGGGAAACTGGATTAGCTCAACTTAGACAAGAGAGTAATGGTTTCCTATCTCTGATGTTGGGAAAAAGATGGAACAATAGATATCCCTTAGGATCAGCTGGACCAATTCCATCAAATCTTAAAGGACTAGGAGAAACGTCAAGCCATGGAAAAACCTTCTCCTCAAATGGCTCTTGTCATCGAAGAAGAAGATACACCCATGTGACGGACCGACCCTAGCTTGGGTGCCTAGAAGAGGGGCAAAAGGCCAACCCATGAAGTCATATGGTAAGAGGAACAATCTTAGTTAAATTAGGGTAAACCAATGTCCTGATAGAGTATTACCAGCGGTCTCTCCCCTCCCCCCCAATGAAGTTGCTATCATGGAATATAAGAGGCCTCAACTCTAAAGGAAAGTTGAGGTACCTAAAATATTGAATCCAGGGAGAGAAATCAAATATAGTAATCCTACAAGAAACCAAAGTGATGTAAGATAAACTTAAGGAAATTGTTAGAAGAAGTAGGTTAGTGGTGGAGTGTATGGCTCTAGATGTGAGGGGCAATGCAGGGGGTTTGAGTATGTTGTCGGACCCTCGATCTATTTCCTTCGGGTAGTGGATCACCAATCCCCACACTCTTTAAGGACAATTTGAATGCATTGGCTCATCAAACAAGATCTGGTTGAGTAGGGTATACGAACCCACATTACCAAGGATGAAAGCAGGTTTTCTCCATAGTCTTCAATACCTCAAGGATCTTTTGGAGGAAACCAACTCGATAGTGGCTGGGGACTTCAATCTTATCAAGGCGATGGGTGAGAAGAAGGGTGGCATTCGTCGCTTGGATCCGATCTCCCAGGATTTTCAAGCCACCATCTAAGATCTAGGAATGGAAGACATTGACTTCAAGAATGTGTCCTTCGCTTGGAACAATCAATGCTATGGTAAGTATTAAATAGCCTCAAAACTTGATCATTTTCTTCTTTCAGATAATATTCTCCAGCAGGGCCTATTTTTTCAGTCTGAGATTCTCCCATGCCTTGGATCGGACCATTGGTTGATTTGTTTAGAGATTGACCTATGCATGGCACCCTAGAATCAGTCATTCCATTTTGAAGCTTTATAGCTCAAAAAACAAGAATTCTTGGCTAAAATGGAGGACTGATGGATAGCAATAAGGGTAACTAGTCGCAACCCAATGGAAATGTTTCAACTAAATCTGAAGGAAATAAAAGGAAAAATCAAATAATGGAACAAAATAGACTTTGGCAATATTCACCAAGAAAAGAGGAGATTTGAATACGAAATGCAATCTATCCAGCAATGGATCATCTTGGAAGGGAGATTTGATGGCCTCATAGCCTAGGAAGGTTAGCTCTTAAATGACTCAACGCAACAAAGGAAACAAGAGGAGATTTTGTGGAAGCAAAAGTCGAGGGTTTAGTGGCTCAGGGATGGTGAGTGGAACATGAAAATGTTCCACTAAGCCATGTTGAAACACTACCAATTCAACTGTATCTTCTCCCTTAACAACATAGACGGCCAAATGCTCGTGCAACACGACAATATTTATGAAGAACTATTAACTCATTTCCAAACCTTGTTCACTAAACCAAACATGGACAGGAGGAAGGGAATCTCTAGGATCTAGCAACATATTCCTAAATTAATAACGAAAGATTAAAATGAAACTCTTATGCGAGAAATCTCCTTAGTAATAATGGAGGAACTAGTAAAGGCTCTCCCGTCAAGTAAAGCCCTAGGCCTGGATGAATTCACATTTGAGTTCTTTAAAGCGAGTTGGATATTCCTAGGAGGAGATATTCTGGAACTAGAAAAGTATTCTCGATGCACTCAGTGTCTATGGTTGGGCTTGAACATGATAATCTTTATGCTCATTCCTAAGAAGGCTTCAGTGCTGGATCCGATTGATTTTTTTCCTATTGCATTGTGCAATGTCCTCTACAAGATTCTCTTAAGAATCTTAGTTCACTGGGTCAAACCTTTGTTAAAAATAATAATTGGTCTGAAGCAATCAGGCTTTGCAAAAGGATGACAAATCATGGACAGATCCTAGTAGCTCATGAGGCAGTACATTCACTGACCTCTTCCTCGACCCCAGGTATTCTCATTAAATTCGGTCTTTCAAAATCTATGATCGGTTGAATTAAGGTTATCTATTGTCCATACTTGTTGTGTTTGGGTTTTCCCCCTCTTGTTTTAGGTGGATCCAGTCAATGATTTCAACCCTGTTCTTCTCCATATTGGTGAATGGAGTGCCCTCTCGGACCTTTTGAGGTTCCCAAGGGCTAAGGCAAGGCAACCCCATTTCACCATTCCTCTTTCTCATTGTTGCATAAGGTTTTGGAAGGTTAATCAAGGTGAAGACTGAATCACGTAGCCTCACATGTATCAGGTCTCACAAGAATCTCCTCTCACCCATCATAAATTTTTTGATGACAATATGCTCTATGGGAAACCCACCTTAAAAGAGGCTAAGAATCTAGTATCTATCTTAGAGATTTTCTAGCAAGCTTTTGGTACCTAGGTCAATGGCGATAAATCAAATATATTACTTTTCAACACTCATCCTAGAGTGAAAAACCATCTGAAAATAACTCTTGTATTGAGTACATGCTCACTCCCCAACACCTACGTTGGAGTCACTTTGGTGCGCAATTATCTGAAGGTCTCCCACTAGAAGTAGTTGTTGTCCCGCATTGATAAAAAGCTCTCTAATTGGACCTTCAGGGTTCTTAACTTGGCAGGACAAATTTTTCTCTTGAGGGAAGTCCTACAGTCCATTCCCATCTGTCAATTATCAGGCCTTCTGGCCTCTAAGAGTATTTATAAGGAGCTAACAACCAAATTCTGGAAATTCCTCTAGGTTGGCCCATAGATCGATCACAAATGGGCCCTAGTGGCTTGGAACAAATTATGCAAACCAAAGATCCATGGAGGCCTATGTTAGGGCCCCATAATACTAGTGATTCCCCTATTACTATTGTCATTGTAGCCCTTATTGTTATTGGCATGCCCGTATTGTCCTCATATTGTTATTATTGTGCCCCATAGAAGCCCACTATTATTATTGTTGTGCCCTTGTATTATTATTGTTATGTTGGCTTTGATTATATTGTGACCCCTTAGACTCCTATATATAAAAAGGAGGCTTTTTCATTTGTATCATCTAAGAATTATTCATTTGTGTAATGTAAAGGAGGTTTCCCCCTCAAAGAGGCTAATTCTGAAGTTGTTGATCTATATTTTCTATCTTTTTGTGAGTTGGTTTCTTAACATTTGGTATCAAAGGTTCGGATTCTATGGTTTCATTGATCCAAACAAAAATAATCATGTAAGTTTTGCTATAACTTTATTTCTACGAAGTTTCAGAACCTAAAAGAAACTCCATTTGATTTGAAATCGTTCTGAACCTCAAGTCCACATTTTAGATCTTGTTTCACTATAGTTTCAGAGATATGATTTAGGGAAGTTAGGGTTTTTGTAGACTCCCAAATTACATACCAAATAGGTGACCTTGGAAAAATCATCATAACTTTCTCTTTTAGAGCATCAGATTGAAATTCCATAAGAAGTTACAGAAAGAGGACGCACTAGCATTTTCTGTGTATCTTTTTTAGATCCGAAGGTTGAAACAATGACACGTGGCATGTCGTACAAGCTATCTCTACTGAAAAAATAAATAATCAGGTCATCTTGGAAGATTGGGCATAACTCTTTCTCGGAAAATCCAATTTTGATCAGACTGGTGGCATTGGAAATAGGACTCAAAGGAATACTGCAAGAAGTAATTTTAGACCTTAAAAATCTGTAGTTACAGAGATACAATAGATTCAAGATTGAGCTTCTACAAAGCAAACAAAAGTGTGTAGTCTTTTTAATATTTTTCATAAGTCTCGGTTGAAAAATTAGTTTGAAGTTCAAAGGGCATAGTGAAGCATAATTATCATTAATTGATGCCCCAAAGAAAGAAAATGGAAACACCTAGTAAGCAACTTGAAAGTTCTAGCATGACTCATGAATAAGAGGAAGAAATGAAACATGGTATATCTAAATTACGAGACCAAGTAAAACAAATTTCACTCTCACAAAAGGTAACATAAGCTAAGATTGATGGTTTAAAGAAAGGCATGGAAGCTAAGATAAATGGTGTGGAATTTAAGATTAATGGCATGGAAGTTAATATGGATGGTGTGGAAGCTAAGATGAATTATATGGATGCTAAGATGGATGGTATAGAAGAAAGCCTGAAAGGCAAGATGGAAGATTTGAAGATATATTTGACTAAGTTACTACAAAAAATGCTTACTAATGGTGAAAGGGTAGTAAAGAAAACTCATGATGAGAACAAAATAAATGTTAATCATGATTTCATAGACTCTAACATTGGATTGAAGACCCACCATGTTCCAAAGATCGATATGAGGAAGTTTGATAGCAAGGATAATGTAACATGGATACTACAGATGGAGCAATATCTCGATCTTCATAATGTGAAAAACACACAAAAGGTACGCATTGCAACTTTATATTTGGAACCAAATCAGTTCATATGGTATCGATGGATTTGCTCTCATAAACAAATTGTTACTTGGGCAATTTTTACGAAAGAAATGATAACACATTATGAGGATACAAAAAGCAACACTTTTTTAGCCAACTGATAAAACCTCAAACAAAAGGGTTCAATGATCGAGCACATTGATGACTTCCAAAAATTGAATATAAGGGTAAAAGATATTCTAGAGGAGCATAAGATTGATGTGTTCATAGCGACTTTAAAGGATAACATCCAACATGAGGTTCACCTTTCGGAACCTAACTCATTGGAGAAGGCATTCAGGTTGGCAAGAAAAATGGAAAGCAAAGTTATGGCAACAAGGAAGCCTACCACACACAACTATAAGGATGGAAGTGTTGTTTCCCCTAGCCTTCCACAACCTACAAGGTTGATACCCAAAAATTGAAAGAAAAAAGAGTGAAAGGGCTTTGTTACAATTGTGATAACAAATAATCTAATGGTCATAAGTGTGCTGAGAAGAAATTATTTTACATAGATTGTAAAGAGGAGGAAGAAAAAGAACAAGAAACGTCAAAAGAAGAGGATATACACCAAGAAAAAACCCTAGAGAAAGAAGAAATGAATTTGGCCATATCTTGTAGTGCATTGGTCAGAATTACCACTCCTCAAACTATCAAGATAGAAGGGCATATCAAGAAGAAAAAGGTAATAGTGTTGATTGATTCGAGCAGTACCCATAATTTTATTCATTGTAAGATAGCCAAGGAATTGAACTACTTCCTATATTCAACACCAGAGTGTCAAGTGATGGTTGCAAGTGGAGAAACCATAAATTTCTCTGAAAAGTGTCATAATATCAAGATATCCATGGGAGAATATGTATTGAATAGCCCAATGCTTTCCATTCCAATGGGCGGTGCTGATGTTGTACTAGGAGTCCAATGGCTACAATGCTTGGGTACAATTGCTTTTAATTTTCAGGAATGTTTCATGAAATTTTCTTCGGAAGGAAAGGAAGTTGAATTAAGAGGTATCGCAGGGAAACCAGGAAAGATAATCAAATCTAATGGAATGAAAAAGATTCTAAAGAAAGAAAAATGAGGTGTAATTTCACAATTATGTTCACTAGAGGTTCCCACATTGAAATCATCTATTTCTTCAAATCTCCAAAATGTCTTGCATGATCATTCCAAGGTATTTGAGACTCCTAAATGTCTCCCACCTATTTGTGATCATGATCATGCTATTCATTTGATTCCATGAAGTGTTTCTCCAAACATTAGGCCTTACAGATATACCTATGCCCAAAAGAGTGAAATTGAACATATGGTTGCAAAAATGCTAGAGGCTAGTATAATTCAAGCTAGTCAAAGTTCTTTCTCTGCTCCAGTAGTATTGATGCATAAGAAGGATGGATCATGGCACATGTGTCCAGATTATAGGGAGCTCAACAAGCTCACTATTAAAGATAAATTTTATCATTAATGAACTAGTGGATTAATTATATGGATCAATTTACTCCAACAAGTTGGATCTTCATTCAGGATATCATCAAATCAGAATGAAGACTGAATACATTTTGAAAATAGCATTTATAACTCATGAGGGCCATTATGAATTTTTGGTCATGCCTTTTTTCCTTATCAATCCACCTTCTACATTTCAAAGTTTGATGAATTCCATTTTCAAACCCGTAGAAAATTTTTGTTAGTATTTTTTGATGATATACTAATCTATAGCAAATCCTGGAACGATAACGTTCAACATGTTGACAGGGTGCTCAAACTGTTGGAGGAGAAACAATTATATTCAAAAAACTCCAAATGTTTATTTGGAGTACAAGAGGTGGAATATCTAGGTCATATTGTATCTCATGAAGGTGTTAAGGTAGACCCTAGAAAAATTAAAGCCATTAAGGAATGGAAAATCCCCACATCCATAAAGCATATGCGACGATTTCTCGGGTTGACGGGGTATTATTGCAAGTTTCTTAAGAATTATGGGATAATAACAGCACCTCTAACAACATTATTGAAGAAAGATGCATTTTTATAGACTCCAAAAGCAACGAAGGTGTCTGAACATCTTAAAGAGGCAATGTTCCAAGCACTGGTCTTAACTATGCCAGACTTCACAAAAACCTTTGTTGTGGAATGTGATGCCTCAAGAAATGGAATTGGTATTGTTTTAATGCAAGAAGAAATACCCGTTCCTTTTGAAAGTTGCCCAATAAAAGGAAAGTATTTACACAAAGCTATTTATGAGAAGGAAATGTTGGCAATACTACATGCACTTAAGAAATGGAGAACCTACCTAATGGAAAGACACTTCAAGGTAAAAACGGATCATGATAATCTTAAATAATTTTTAAAACAAATATTATCTTCAGAAGAGTAGCAAAAATGGGTCACAAAGATGTTGGGTTATGACTTTGAAATCATCTTGTTGGGTCCCTATAATACTAGTTATTACCCAATTACTATTGTAGTTGTACCCCTTATTAATATTGTTGTGCCCCTATTGTCCCCATATTGTTATTACTGTGCCCCATAGAATCCCTCTATTGTTATTTTTGTGGCTTCATATTATTATTGTTAGGTCGACTGGGTTATATTGTGACTCCTTAGATTCCTATATATAGAAAGGAGGTTTTATCATTTGAATCATCCAAGAATTGCTCATTTATGTAATGTAAAGGAGGTTTCCCCCTCGAAGAGGCTAAATTCTAAGGCGTTGATCTATCTTTTCTATGTTTACTTGAGCTGGTTTCATAACATTTGGTATCAGAGTTTTGGATTCTAGGGTTTCGCTACTCCAAACAGGTTATCGTGGAATTTTTGCTATAACTTTTTTCTGCGACATTTTAGAAGCTAAAAAAAAAACCCATTTGAGAAGAAATTGCAGTGAATCTCAGGTCCGAATTTTAAAGCTTTTCGTGCTATATTTTCGGAGATATGAACTGAGGAAGTTGGTCCTTTTGCGGAATCCTAAATTACATTCAAAACAGGTGACCTGGGGAAAATCAACATAACTTTCTCTTTGAGCATCAGATTGAAATTTCGTAAGAAGGTACAAAAATATGACGGACTTTAGTTTCTTGTATATATTTTTCAGAGCTAAAGGTCAAAACAGGGACACGTGGCACATCGTACAAGTTCTCTCTACTGAATTAGTCTATAATCAGGTCACTTTGGGAGATTTGCCATAACTCTTCAGTGGAGAATCCAATTGGGGTCAGATTGGTGGCATTGGAAAGAGGACATAGAGGGCTACCGCATGTCACAATTTTAGAACTGGATGATCCAAAATTATAGAGATACATCAGAGGCAATATCGAGCTCCTACAAAGTGAAAAAAGGCGTGTATATTTTTTTAAATGTTTGCTTAAGCTTGGTTTGAAAAATTATTTTGAAGGATTTTAAAGGGCATAGTGAAGCATTATTATCAGTAATTGATTCCCTGAAGAAAGAAAATGGAAACACCTAGTAGGCGACCTGA
>APFE031597595.1:0-14277 GCA_000404065.3 Pinus taeda
TTTGCACAATCAATGGGATTGTGTTATGCCAATGAGAATTGGCCAATACCAAGTGATTATAGCCTCTGCTCACATGATTCCCAGTGTGAGTGATTCTTTTGAGGTAAATACGAGTTTGGTTCAACCATTCTCATCCATTCTTGAGCAGGTATTGAGCAGTGGAGGCAGGCAAGCAGTGAATAGATTTGGAGATCAGATCTGAGCTGTATTGTGTGTAACAGGTGGAGATAGTGCTGGATACTTGTGAGAAGTATTGACTATTGTAATGTTACATGTTCTCAATCATTAATATACAGATAGTGTGGGGTTTTCAGTTGTAAGCTTTTCCCAGGTTACATACTGCGTTAACGTGTGCATGCTCTTGATGTTTTATTGTTATTTTTGCTGCTATATTGATGATCAACGTAGAGGAGCTTATGTATTGTGTATGTATTCCACAATAGTACATGATCAAGATAATCTCCATTGAATATGTGTTTGTTATTCAAAATTTCTACAGGAAACCACTTACCGCTAGCCCGCTACACGACAAACGACCATTGTTCACTTGTACCCGCCAAAATTGACTTTCGCGCATAAAGCCAAAAAGCCCCAAATCATTGGTTTTTATCATTTTTTCAACTGTAAACCTCCATGCACACACTTGCGAAGGTCGAAGCCATTAACCTACGTCCAATTCCACTCTAAATATGCCACAGAGCACCCAATTTTCTTTCCAGCCTACTCAGAACCTTTTTGACCGTTCACAGTTGCCATATGACCTCTTCAGAGCTAGGTTTCCTTAAATTCCAAGTATTTAAGCCATATTTCACTGGAAAACCTGTCAATTTCAGAACCAGTCACTGAGTTTTGTTAGTTAAAGTAAAAAATTAATTAAATAAACTCAAGTAACTTAAGCTTACTCTGGTTGAACCACCATTGCCCTAAAACACTGAAAATCACCTCCCCCATTCTCAAATCCACAAGAACTGAGAGTGGTTTCCCCAATGGCCATGGATGTGAGACCTATTTCCACTCCTCATCTAGACCTAAACCACCTCCCCTTGGCTGATAAGGATTTCCAGATAAAGGACACCTCTGTCCATAAATCCCCTCTCAAATTATACTGCCGATACAAAGACCTATACCTGAACCATGCTGATAAAATTGGTCTTTGGGAGTCCAATTTTCCCAAGTACCAATTCCCTGAAGTTCACATTTTCCCAGAAATTGCCCATTACTACTATGCAAATTATATCCCAGTCAAAGAGAAGTGATGTCCCCTAACCAAACCGTACTTTTCAACATCACTGCTAAATCAATCAATAAAATGTTGCAACTTCAACCAAGGCAAAACCTAACCCCAATTTCAATTGGAGACCTATTAGACCGATTCCCCAAGCTTACCACTACAAATCTTGCTGAGATGTTCCAAACTTTCATCAAGGAGGAAAAGTATATCCTAAAAGATCCTCCTCCATATGTGTATGCCATATTTTCCCAATTTGGCCAGGACATTGTAGCAATGATATCTAGTATCCTAGGTTATACAACCAGTGAGTATATAGATGAAATAATCTTGGCTTTCATGTCCATCTTCACTCCAGGACAGCCTCCTACTGTCATTTATGATTATGCCAAGTTTATAGCCGATAGGAGGCATGACCAGTTTCTTAGAATGAGTAATGAGAGAGTCTTCAAGTATTCCTCTATTTTGTATCACCTTTTTCTATACTACCAAGCATATAAGTTCCCCTTTACTCTCCAGAAGCTTGATACAAAAGCTCACCCTAGGTCAGTAATTTTCTAGACTCCATTAATCCATAAATATGACTCCCCATATTCATACACAGACTTCATAGACCTATTTGTATATCCCTTAGTGACAATGCTGCTAGGAATCCCTCCTCCAAGAATTAGTTCAGATATAAGGAGGATCCTACAACTCTCAAAACAATCCAAAGTGGGGGATTGGTACTTGTACCAAAACCACAATAAAACTAGGATTTATGGTTGTGAGCTGGCCCCATACAAACTACCCAAATACCTCCCAATGAGGTTATTTGCTCTGGAGTACTACAGGTAGATAATCAATTCAGATGAGGTACACTTTGTCAAAACCAAAAAGAAGGCCTGGATCAAGATCAAAGACCAATTAGATCCCTTTATTTGTAATAGCCGAGAAGCTGGAAAGGAGGTAGACCAAATCCTTCAAAGATTAAATCTAAAACAGAGCTTCCTATGGAGATATGATCCCTTGGATTCCATCTGCAACAGAAGACAGAAAAACAAGATGCCTCCTTATATTCATCATCGAATCCCTGAAATATAAAAGTATGCCAACCAATTGGAATGGGTGGAAAACACTTTAGAGGACAGGGATAGTACTAAAGTTGTTGTGGAAAACACATTAATTGATCTAGAGAAGTACCAAACCTATCAGAGGTACAAGAGAAGTCAGAGAAAAGAGATAGACCAAAGGCCACCATGATTACCCCCCAGTCTTACAGACTCCTCTAAATGAGGAGAAAAGCCTCAAGAGTAACAAGGAAGGGGCCACTACTTCAGGAAGAGCAACATCACAAGCCTATGCAGAGACAAGCCGGGCTAAGAGACAAAGATTCAATCATGTTTCTGAACAGGAATATACAGAGCATACATCTGATGTTACAGGCACCGAAAGAGATGGGAGTAGGCTTGCCACTTCATCTAGAGGCACTCTAGAACCTTCCACATCACACACTCAAATGTTGGAAAGAAAGCAAAGTGTTGAGGTATCCTTTTTTAGAATGCCAGCAGATAAAGACCAAGACAACAAAGAGAGATATAAAGAGATAAAGGCTAGAAATGAGAGGCTGAAAGTCCAAACCTATGCACAGTATCTGAAAATGACCCCTACCAATCAAACAAGGCTTATGTCAGCCTATGATGTTAACTAGGGGAAAATGTAGATGACCTTTATCAGGCCAACCACTCAGCAGCCGGGGATAGTAACAGATTTTAAAACGGTATATCTTTAAGTACTAGCAAGGGATATTCATCCCATTTACCAAATTGAGCTACATAAGAAAACATGTGAAATGATTTATTCTACATTGATAGGGAAATCCATAGTAGCCCGTCAATTGCAGAACTATTTAAACAACATGTCATCCTAGTTTCAGTTGGAGAAGGCCTCCTCACAGGCCAAAAATACAAGAATCAAGTTCTTAGAGGACTTAGTGATAAAGTTGGGGCATGATCCCAAGGATGTGAAAGCAACAGAGCAACTAATTAAAAATAAGAATGATGACATTGTTGCACTAAAGAAGCAACTCAAAATTCCCCAGCTGCATCACCCTCAAACAATGGAAGTCCTAGAAGCACAAATAGGACATGAAGAGCTTATGGACCTAGTCCTAAAGCTAAATGATCAGCTTAAAGAAACAGAGAAGGAGTTGGACACTTTGATTCAGTCCAAGCAAAGTAACCTGGCTAGAACTTCCACAGCTACCATCCCCACAGTTACAACAACAGTTCCTTCCACAATGGCAGCATCATTGGCACCTACAACTCCACCTACCACAGCAATGCCAATTGCAACTAAGTCCACTACAGCAGCAGGTACTTCAACTAAGAAAACAACAGCGCTGGTAAAAGCCATGGAGGAGATGTCCATCCAAGCTACAGAGCACAAAAGGTTAAAGGAGAAAGTGGCAAGTTTAGAAATTGACTGTAAACTTGCCCAAATTCAGCAAAGAGAAGAAACACAGAAAGCCTTAAGGATGGGTGAGAAAATTAAAGTCCTAGAGAAAGATTTGACACTGCAGAAGCCACTAGGACAGACTAAAGAAATGCTCTGGGCCAATATCATTGACTCTGTCAATGATATTTGGCCATCAATCCAAGTTATATTTGAGCAGACAGAATTAGTGAAGGTAGCCACTGAAGCTATCCAGAGAATAAGGGAGGAATTAGGAGATACACTTGAGGATGCAAATCAACTCATCCACTTCCTGAATAGTAAGAACAAATATGAGCTCCATGAGCTTGGCATTGAGGATAGGACTGAAGTCATCCTAGAGATTAAAAAGGTTCTTTCCAAAAGAAACCCCATGCTCAACTTAGAAGAAAAGTACCATAACATGTAGGTAGCCATTGACAGGTATGGCTAATTTTCAAATTTTGAGGGACAAAGGCCTTCCCAGTGCTATGGTCATCCACGATAAACTGATGACCCAATTGGACTACAGTGATAGACTCAGGAGGTTGGCCAAGGAACAAGCCAGCTCTTCAGATATTAAAGCCCTGCCAACTGGAAAAGTATTGTATGATACTTTGGAGAACCTATTTTTCCTAGAACATGAGGTGAAACATTTGTTTGTCACCAAGCCCAATTTTGCAAAATACATAGAGGCAGACGAAATTTACAGAAGAATGTTGAAAGTAAAGTTACCTGAGGATGAATGGTGGGAAAAAATGACAGATTTACTATGAAAAAATTTTACATCAGAAATTTATCACAGTAAATTTGAAGGTAGACAGGTGAAACAGGTAAAAGACAGATCAGTAGGGTCAAAGAGTAACAGAGTCAAAGAGTATCAGTGAAAGATCAAAGTAAAGAAGATTCCAACGTACAATGTCAGCCAGCTTAAAGGGCTCCAACTCAATAGAAACAGCCAACAACACCATAATAAGAGGGACAACAAGAAACAGTTCTTCATCTGTCTCTATCTTCATGCAAGAAAATATTTTAATTCCCTAGATTAAATCTCAAGTTGTTTTGAGATATTTTGTAATTATTTTTTGTATAAATACTTCTTCATTCGAAGTATGTAGGGTGGATTCTGAGACATTTATTCTCAAACCAAAGTTCTATTGTATCAATGACTAAATTGGCTTGTTATACATTCAGAATGTATAACAAGGAATGATATTTCAGAAATTGCTTGAATGCACTCTGTCTTGACTGTTTTACATTCTGAATGTTTTCTCCTAAACTATCTTAGCAAGGGAATTCTTAACTGCTCCTTAGCTTCCGTAGTTTCCCCTTTGATCTATAGTAAAGGATTCTTAGTTTCCCTTTGCTCATGATCACCCTCTAGTCTTCATTCTAATCCCGGTACAAGGATTCTTAAGTGCCCTTTCACCCTGGTTAGAATCACTTCACTCATTAGACCTGAAGATTTGCCTTTTGCTTTGCTAGCCTGCCCCGTGAACATTCCCTTTAATGATCTCGTCCAGTTATGCTATCCATTAGTTGAATCCATAGCTCAATGGCTTGAAGACCTAGCTCTATCCATCCGTTCCAAGAATTCCATCACCCTATGTTCAATCCAAAATCAAAACCCCATGAACACTAAGAACTAGCCTAAAATCTCATAAAAACAAAGCTAAATTATAAAGAGAGAGCCCTCTCTGGACTTAGGTTGGCTAGAACCTGAGCCTAAAAGATTGGTTTGTGGTTACCTCAGATTATTCCTTCTTTTGATAACTTCTAGGGAAAACTTTTGAGTGATAACACAATCTAATTGAGATTTCCAAAAATTTCACTAAATTTTACTCAAATCCTATTGAAATTTCATTGTTTTCTGCCTCATTCAACTAAAGGTTTATAAAAAGATGTACACATGTTTAAACCCATGTAAAATACAATACTTCTAAAAACTAACTGAATGTAAAAGATTTAGAAAGGAATGAATAGAGAAAGATAATTGATAGAAACCCGTGGGAGCTGGAACAAAGTTTGGCTTGATTACATAGACAACCTACTAAATTTGTAAAGTGTAATGCACTTTCTTCTCACCTTTTGTTAATTAATAATGCCCATAATTATAGCAAAGGGAACACCAAATATTCTTAAAAATAGTATATCGTGGTGTAAAACTAGGGACATACAAGTTGGTTAAGAAAAGTGAATTAAACACAGAAAAGTCTGTTAAGAAAAATAAATAAAAACACGTAAGGCGAATCTTTCACTTGAAATTTTTTTATTGAAATATGGCAACAAGAATATTCCAATTTAATTTGTCGTTGAATTAAATTGTGAATTCAAATCGAATTTAGTCTTAATAGCTACTTGGAAATAATTAATTAATTTATTTTAAATTAATTAGTTGGAGAAATTCAAGTTAGAAGTCTTTCTAAAGTCATGCAAGAGTTATCCCTTAAATTAAGGAGATAAGATTGAGTTATATTTGAGTTGTAAGTTAAGTCCAGTTAAATTAGTTCCAAACTGTTTGAGGAACTAATAGTGAGATAATACAGTTGATGCATTAATGCACTCAACTAGTGCTACTCCAGTTAACTGAAGATTCCCTCATCGGAAACTCATGCATTTCTATTCTAAGAAAGACCCAGTTGAGATTAATGTTCAAGGACAATGTCCTATCAGTTGCATGTGTTTTCTCATGGAGAAAACTCATGCATGCAATCAAGGATTCATCCTTGAGGATTCTGCAGTTTTAAAGGCTTGGTTTTTCCACTTGGTAATAGGCTAATCATCCACAAGGAACAGTGCAAGGAAATAGGAGCTTGGAGGGAAGAGAGGAAGGTTGGAGAGAAGCCAAGATTGCCTGTGAACATCTGTGAGGATTGTACTGAGAACTGGCTAGCTGTGAGAGCTGAGGCTTTGTATAATTCCTATGTATTTCCACCATGTATGATAATACAATAGTGTGGGGTTTTTAACTGAGGATTTCCCCAAAGTATTTTCATGTGTATTGTGCCATTGATTCTTCTTCTTCCAGTTATATTGTTTAGCTCGATCTTTTAGCTTCTGCAAATTGATAGTAGAAGTAGGTTATGTTATTCTACTTTGATTTATATTGAATTATTGGGTTAACCTATCATATATTTTCTACATGGTATAGGAGCTGTGAACAATATACTGAGAAGAGAATTCGAAGTTTGAAGTGCAAGGTTGTAGGTGCAAATTGAATTCATATCATACTTCAAGGTTTGCCAATGGTGTTCTATGGCTTGAGACTCGAGAATGCCTTGGAAGGTAGCTCGAATTACATACCATGGAAAGATAGAATGGAGGCTGTGTTGGAAGACAATGGCTTGAAGGAATTCATTGATCAAGAAATCCCAAAGCCAGCTTCAACTAATGCACAAGAGTTGGCTGAGTGGAAGAAGTGTGTGGCGAAGGCAAGACTGATCATCCTTGAGGGAGTTTGAGAGCATATTGTCTAGAGTCTCCATGGGAAAGATACTCCATTTTCAATGTGGAAGACATTGAAGGACCTCTACCAGAACAATAGCGACCAGAGGAAATTGGCGTTCAAGGATAAGCTTCGAAGAATCAAGATGGAGAAGGGCGATACTATTTCCACATATCTGAACAAGCTCACCACCTACAAAGATGAGCTTGGCAGTGTGGGAATAACTACTGCCGATGATGATATGGTGAGCCTCGCTCTCCTTGGCCTTCCAAAGAGTTGGAATAGCTACCAGGACTTTGTGAATGGAATGGAGAAACTGTCGGATTAGGAAAGACTATGGTCGGATCTTATGCAGGAGGATATCAAGAAGAGCACATGAGATGGTTCTTCATCCAAGAATGATGATGAAGAAAATCTGGCCTTAGCAAGTAAGGCAAGGAAAGGGAAGGGAAAGGCTTCTTGATTCAAATTGTATTCTTCTCATGGAGGGAAGAAGGGTGATACTACCATTTGTTTTGTTGTGGGCGAAGTTAATGTGGGACCGTTGTGTGGGCGAGGCTGGCGGACCCGCTGGCCATGGGTTCAACTCCCACCGGTTCCATCGTTATGTGTTATATAACACATATATATGGGTATTTTTGTTTGGTTCGGTGTTTGGAGGTAAGGCGGGGGTCACGACCTATTGGCCCCTTTTTTTTAATAAATTTTTGTTTAATAATACATGGTTCTGGGTCCAATGGAGGTGGCGGGGGTCATGAACTGCCACCTATTTTAATATTTTGTTTATTTATTTTTTATAATAATAAATATTTTTTTGATTTTGTCTAATATAAGAGATATTAGACAAATTAAGGAGATAATAATTTTGCCCGCTCTCGGGAGCTAAGTTTCCATGCCAGTTGACGGTGAATTTGTAGGACACTTAAAAATTGCTCACTGCCCAACTTTGACTGGCTCTATCTCATCCATATGAGAACGGCTTTGAGTGCCATTTGTACCGTTGGAATTAGGGCAATGAGCACTTCGATTTGGTGCTATTTTGGCAATGTTCTGACCACTTTGAGTTTTGACCATTTCTGAGTCCTCTTAGACTCCTACATGTGTCTAGAGCCACCTAGATCAAAGTGGGAGTGGATATTTGAGATGGATGTATTTGTGGTTGTGGTAGAGGTGAATGGTAGGGATAACATAGAGTTTTGTATGGAGGATATTGAGGAAAATATTTAGGATATTGTGGATGGCTCCCATAAGTTCCTTGCCAACCTTGTTGCCAAGATTGGTTTTGGGGTTGAGATGGTCAATGTTGTTAAGGTAAGGGTGTGTTCCAATTACATTGAGATGGATGTGCATAAGCTTGAAATTGTGAATTAGGTTCTTTCATCATACTGGTTGAATAGGTTTCCATGGTCCTCTTGGAGCTCCATAGCATAGTTGCATTGGCAATTGACTTGCTCCATAGTCCCCTTAGTAAACTTCCTTCAACATTGGTAATGAGGGGAAATAGTTAACATCATGTGATTCTTCATGGATGACACAAATATCAGCATCTTCTTTTTCCTCATTTTGAAGTCTTAACATTTCTACTTGTTCACTTAGATTGCTAAGAATTTATGTTTTAAAGTTATCAAGGAAATTTCCAAGTTTAGCTTGACTTACAAATCTTGATGTTGATTTACTTACTCTTTCCTTTCCTCTTGATATGTGTTTGCATGTTTCACAAATTTATTGAAATGATAGTTGGTATACCTCACCTCCACTCATGAGATCAAGGATGTCAATCCACTCATCCCTAATTGTTCTAAGTAAGAGCATTTTTAGTGTGTCGAATCCTAAATGATGTAGTTTTTCCCTATTAACATTATACATGAACCTCTCTATTAGATCCTGTAGACTCTCATCTTCTCTTTGATTCATTCTAAATATTTATTCTTTAAGATCATGATCTTTATATTTTTCAAGAAATATATTTTGCATAGCATTCCATGATCTTATTGAATTAGTCCTTAAACTCATGAATCATTTAAGAGCTCTATCCTTCCATGTTGCTGGAAGCAATCTCAGTTTTTGAGTTTTTAATAAGTAACCATAAGACCTACAAAAAAATATAAATTCAAAGAGAAAGGTTTCCGGATCCTCTAACCTTAGACCATGAAATTCTAGAAGAAAAGATGGAGGGATGTTCTTCATGTGCACACTACCATTAGTATCTTGAATGGGAAATCCGAGAGGATGTTACTTATTGTAATCATCTGCATCCATTTCTTCTACATTCTTTGCAATTTTCTTCTTCTACTTGAGAAATTGACTGGTGATGTGGCTCTTACTACACCACATGATCAAATGGGGGGGTGGGTTGGTGTTGGAGAATTTTATTTTATTTTATTTTATTTTTTTTTTATGACTGAATGAAAACACTAATGCAATGCACTTTTCTATTTTTGAAATGAAATATGCCTAATGTAATTATTTTTTGTTTTTACAAAAAATAAAAAGAAATGAATCAACTAGGGAAAAAAACAATGCATACTTTAACACCTCCGGAGCAACAGTGCCAAAAAGTGATGAGCCTCGATATTGCAACAAGAATGCTGCAACTCCCAAGGCTACTGACTTTCATTATCAACCCGGGGTTCATAAAAAATTAAGAGGTATCGGAACTATATGTGCAGCATACAATGTGTCATTCCTTTACTGTCATGATGTAATGGAGTGCATGTACTGAAATCAAATCCTAAAACTAATTGCAAAAAATGAACTGCTTGAAATGGAAACCCTAACGTATTGCAAGAAATAAAGTACAAGGAAAGAAACATATTCTAATTGCATAAAGATCATGAACTAAATGTAAAAGAAACCTAACTCAAACTTGTTTATCACATGTGATGATTTAAACTAACTGAGCATGGAATCTAATATAGGGAGTATTAAATGTTGCATGCATGTGCTAATTAAGAAATAAAAAGAACTACATATATTTATCTTTTCATTTTATAAATGAAAATGAAAATATTTCCTTATTCTTGGCAAGGGAGACAGGTGTGGAGGAAGAGGGGTACAATGGTTTTGATGGCTTGGAGGTCAAGTAGAGGCCTAATGCTAGTTCAAATGATGATTTTTCTCAATTCAGGCTCAAAACGAGCTGCTACAGGATTTCCTACAAAATGTCTACAAGATGTACTAGTTCCTACAAGATCCCCTGTGTTATTACAAGAACAGGCCAAAAGCTTAGGAAGTGGTATAGAAGGTGAAATGGAGCTTGGGAAAGGTGGATAATGGAAGAATAAGGCATGGAGGTGGTGGACACTACCCAAAAATCAAGCAAGGGCTTCAATATGGGTGGATTTTCTCAATGGAAATGACAATTTTTGCTTATAAAACAAGAATTCGGATTGAGATTTTAGTGGATTTTGGCGACATGGGTGGATGAGGCTTGGATGAGGCGAATGAGATGAGGTCTCCCTGCACTGTACAAGCTCCTGCAGCAACACACATTATTTTATGCATCTATCCACAAATTCATCTATACATGGGGAAGATTTATTAAATAACGGAAAATTACTAGTCTAAAATTTAGAAATTCGAGAACTAGTGAGCTAGTAAATCTATCAAATGAAGGGGTAAAAAATACTAATAATATATATATATATATATATATAATATATATATATATATATATATATATATATATATTTTATCTAATGCAAGTGGAATCAACTTGATTGATGCTTGTTAGCATGCTCTAAAAAGTAGCAAACATTTGTTGCTATTTGCCACAAAGGAGTTCCAGAAATCTAGATTTTGGAATAAGAAAACTAGTCCAAGCAGCTCAATGATTACTATAACCTTCCAAATATTTTTCGAAGATTAAATTATGCTTGTGACCCTGCCAAAGAACTTAAATTAACCATTTAACCCAATAATACAACAAGAAATCATTAATACTAAATGCAAAAATAGAAATAAACAAAAACACGAGATGCACGTCAATAAGAAGTGACAAGAAGAAACAAAAATGATACAAAAGGGCTCTGAGTATCCTGGGATGGCCAAGCCTAAGGAAAATCAGAGTCCTATGGAGGATAACAAGATTTAGAAGTTGAACATGACACCAATCTTCATTATTTTCATCAATACAATTACATCCCTGCAAGAAATGACAGTGGAGTTGCAAAAATACGAGTTCTCTCGATAATAAGACTAATAAAAATCCACCCCTAGAGGAAAATTAGACTTGGTACTTATACAAAATGATTAGGAATCATTCCCCATTAAAGGAGGAAGCTTTCCCCACCAAAATCCCTTTAGTGGATCTGGTTCCCGATACAAGAATCTGCATTAAATGGTAGGGAACACATTCCTAGATTTTCTCAATCATTGGAGTTCAAAATTTGTTCCATAATTCCATAATATCTTGTTGATTTATTATTTAATATTGATCCTCCTAGAGTAGGGAGAAAGTCCCTAAATTATCCCCTCCTCCAAATCTCCATAATCTTCCCAATCTTCTCATAACATTCCACAAAAATAAGTAATATTAGGCACAAATATGCAATTATTCATAAACCTTCCTAATGAACATATTAAAGTTAAAAATATATTATCTAATGCAAAAAGAGAGGTTTAATATGCTTAAGGATGGTTAGATCGGCCTTAATTTATGTTTATTTTAGAGGCATGGGCCTTAATTTATGTCTAATTTAGAGGCCCATCATCAATTTGAATTACTTCTAATGGAAATAATCTATGGGGGATGTACTATGAAGTAAAGGACTTTACTAGATGAATTTAGTAAAGGAAACACCCTCTATTGATGCCTCAACAAAAACTAAATGGGATGGTAAAAATTATGAAGCACGTGGATTAATTAGAGTTTCCATATCTAGTGATTTCACCTTCAATGAGTTGACAGACCAAATGATTTTTGGACAAAGTTGATAAATTTATTTGGTAAACACAATGATATTTGAATTAACCAACTTGAAGACCAATTGATTTCTTTAAATCTCGATTATTTCTCTTTCATTGAATATTATCTATCTAATTTTAGAACACTTAGAATTTTACTTGAAGGCTATGACATAGAACATAAGGATGACCAATTTCTATGTGTTTCTCCTAAGCTTGGTACTATATATTCTATTATTGTATCTACTTTTCACTCCATCAAATAAGCTTAATGGGTTACTTAGAAACAACACATCCTTGAAGCTTTTTTCTATTCTTTTTTTAGAGAGCAAGATATGCTTTTATATTTTGGAGCGATAAGCATTACAAGTACATCAAAAAAAGTCGTCGTGGACCAATAAATGGATAATTCCAAGCATTTGAAGAAGAAAAATTCTTGTTATAGTAAGTATAACAAGGGTTCCAAACCCTCTCAACCAATGTCTCCCACCAATGGTGATAAAGGAAAAAATTAAAAGCAAGAAGAATAAGAGACATTATTGTTTTTTGGCTGAGATTTCATCTATAGTATAAATATTTTAAGGATATGGAGGTCTTAGAAGAAAAAATAGAGAAGTACAATATCCATCTTGATTCTTCTTCTTCTAACTATTCTTCTAATAGAGATACATTCTCTAATTCTATCTTTTCATACAATACAACATCTACTTCTTCTTGTAACGAATGGCTTATTGATTATGGAGCATCTTACCATGTAGATAAGGATAAAGCCATTTTGTATCTCTTAATGAATTAAAAAAAAAAAAAAACATTTGAAGTTGATAATACATCTCTTAGTGTTGTATGGTTTGGAAGACTTCAGTGAGATGATGGTCATTTTAATAATGTAGTATGGGTTTCTAGCCTTTCATGCAATATTCTTTCAGTGTATCAAAAGAACTATTTTAGGTGAAGGTAAAATAGTAAAGTTTTCACCTCACCTAGTCGTTACACATATTTTCAAGATCCCAAAGATGTATAGAAACTAGAATATTAATAATATTTCCCAACTTTATAATTTTGACAACTTTAAATCATTATGTTTTCATTGTTTTGTATTGTTCATAGCAATGAATTAAGAAACTTTAACATGAGGAATTTGATCATATAAGCTAGCACTCATTATAATAGCTATGTAATCAAAATATAGCAACTAGTTTTCCTCTCATTTCTTGTATAGATGGTGCTTGTGCTAGTTATGCTCTCAAAAAACATCATTGGGGAAACTTTGACAAACATGGCTCTTAGCATACCTTGGCCCCCTTGCAATTTATTCTTAATGATTCACGTGGTTTGATTCCTTCTCCTTATTTATCTAGGTTCAAGTATTGCTTAACTTTCATTAATTATTTCTCCTTGCATGCTTGGATTTGTATCTTAAAACTTAAAGATTAAAATATTTGACATTTTTTTGGTCTACAAGGTCACTATAGAAAAACAATTTGTTGATCACTTATAGATGTTAATAACATAAGTTGGAGGAAAATGTGTTAAAAACAAATTTAGAACTGACTACACTACATAGGGAATCCAAGTGAAATATATTGTTCCATATACACCATTGCAATATGGTGTTTTTAAGAACACAATTACACATTAAAGGGAATGGAAAATTATATGATCTAATCCAAGGGATTAAGTCGTCATTTTTGGGTGGCCATTAATTGTGAGAATCAAATAGTCAAGTGCACTCCTACAAATAATTTTAATAACATGCCATTAGAAGAAGCATGGAGTAAAACTAAACCATATGTAAGCCACTTCCAGGTGTTTGGTAGCGAAGCACGATTCACATTCTTGACTAGAAAAGGAAAGAATTAACTAGTCTAAAAGTGAGAAGTGCATTTTTGCTGGACAATTTAAATATGTTAAATGTTATAGACTTCTTCAACCTAATTCCAATGAAATTATTGTAGAGCCTCTAACCTACACCTCATCATTCACTATTATCTACTGTTTTTCATCACCTATCTCTCTCTTTCACCTCATTTTCCCTGTTAAACCACCCAGATCATTACATTAGATGTCATTAAGCATGATCAAGTGAACTTTTCTAATGTGTGACTGTTTTGTTTAGATTTTGACATATTTACAGGCATTCCGCAGCTCTCTGCCGATTCCGCAGCTATCTGATGATTCCGCAGCCATCTGGAGATTCCGCAGCCTTTTTGTTGTTCTCAAGGTTCCACGTGTCATTTTGCCAAACGAG
>APFE031597602.1:3307-17352 GCA_000404065.3 Pinus taeda
CTTTCTCTCTTTTTGAAGTTTGACATGAAGAGCAGAGGTATGGGGCTTGACAAGGAGGACAATATGGCTATTGATGGGGCCATATTAACTGCAGATAGTCATGGTGACAAATTTCAGTGTAACAGTCCTTTTACCATTCCCTACTTCTGATGTTGAAAGAGACTTTCAAATTTCAAATTACCATATCTAACATGCCACAACCTTATAGGTGAAATATCGAAACTTATTGCTCCTGTAAAATCTAACTTTTTCGGAATGATTGTCCCTTTAATCCTTATCAGCTTCCTACGTTCATACCTAGACATGATTGTCTTCAAGATTTATCTAATGGATTTTATTTTTACTAATCCATTTACCATAATGAGTTGATGTCCTTCTTAGTGAATAGTGACCAATGACAAGAAATTCTTCCTGAATTTTGGTACATACTAAACATTTGAAATTAGTTTTCCTTTAATGCTAGAAGAGAAAATTTTAATACACCTTTTCCATAATGAGTGTGTGATCTGTCATTTGCGAGAAATATTGAATTGAGTTGACACTATTAAAATTTCCAAAAGAACTGTAAGGCCCTCCTCCCACATCTACCTAAGGAATCGGCCAACTAACGTAATGATGTGACGATAATTTACTATGATATGAATCGACCTCCTAAGTCACCTTAAGGAAGGGGAATTGACATAAACACACCATACAAACTTTCCACATCAACAACAAGACTCTGAGAAATCATCCCAACCACTCAGCTAACCAACCCCTGAGTCCCACTAAGTTTTCATACCATTAAACCACTAGATGCTCCCTTTCTATGGACAAGGGTGCATCTAACGACCTCTAGATGCATGCACAACATGGGTATGCCTGTGTTCAGCGACATTTCCACTCAGACGTATGCCCGTGACTCCAGGATTTGTGCCACTTTTCAAGCCAAGAATCCTGGTCACTGCCCAAGAACCCTTGTAGCTTTTATAATCCATAAATTACATAATGAAAATACTTACAAACCAAAAACTGAGTCTAGGACTAAGCCTGACCATTGCCAACTAGGACTGACATTCTGTCAAACAATTGGCATCAATGCAAACTACAAGACATGGATACAAGTTAGACAATAAATTACTCATAACTCATATGGAACTTTATAAGAAGGATCACCACCCTCTTACCTTAATTTTTTTGACATCAATTAGGTCTTGCACCCATTATCCTTTAATTTACAAGTAACTACATGAAATAACCATGAAAATAACAAGTCATATGACAATTCGTATAACCAACATTAAACCATGAAAATAACAATGATATAACAACCATTAAAACCACATATTAACAAGTATAAAAGTAAGATAACTTAGCTTTTATTAAACATATGCAAAGCTGACCAGGTTCGGGACTTCCACGTACAACCGAACTGTAGAGATGGCTGAACCAAATATTTCTTCAGCTAGTCACCCCCATGCCATATTCTAGGCATGAATGTGGGATCTCATGTATAAACCAATCCAAAAAAACCAAGGGAATCTAGAGGTTAAACCACCTCCACCCTCACCAAACCATGTTATCATCAAAACTAGCACTAAGATCACAAAACCAAACTGAGCTTGGACTGTCTCGAGGCTCCATCGCTATCCTTGACGCATTTTCCATCTCCTCATTTCTTAGGCTTTACCACAATCCACACCAGATAAATAATCCCTAAACTAAGGGACTATTCAGTCATTCTTTACCACAATCCACACCAGATCACTATACCTTAAATCGAGACTCCACCCTCAATCTTTACTGTGTATCCCACCAAAACTAGTCAAGGGATTCCTAGGCCTTAAAGATTTCCTAAGTCCACCTCCACCTTGGATTCTGAAACCATTCAATAATTCCAAATCTCAAAACCATGAAAATAATCCCATCATACCATCGTTATCCAGAAAAAGGCAAGGTAAGGCTGAAAACCATTGTCATAACTAGGCAAAACCATGCCGTCGATAGCAAGAGAACCATACACCAACATTCAAAGCCATGCATGTCAAAACTAGCTAGGAAATCACACATGTAATATATTACTTGCAAGTGTTCTCACTAGAGCTTCTTGATCCTACTCTCCCTTCATTGGTCCTAGATTTCCTTCCTTTCCTTTGCTTGCTTTCCCTTCCTTGCTCCAAATCGAAAGTGCTACAAGAAAACTTTTTGTCCAAGATTGAGAGAGAGAGAGAAAGAGAACAATGAGAGATATCCAAACTCAACTAAAAAAAGGTTACAAAATGATACTGAGAAGCTGTTTCATAAATGAGGCCTCTACTTTCTTCATTTTCCATTATTTTCCTTCATTTTCCTCCTCACATGAAACTTGTGACGTTTCACCTTCCTTTTCTCCTATTTCCTTTATTTTAATAAATAAATGGGCCAAAATATCTTTTTTCCTTTTTAATGCCTTAGCGATTCCTTTTCCAATTTCCTTAGCCATAAACACATCTAGTGATGCCCCCTAGGAATCTTATCCCAACATTCATCTTGGAATAAGTGTGCTTTAACCATGGTATTATTTTTTCTTTATTAACTTTTATTAGATGAAATTTTAACCAAAGGTTGTTACATACTCCTCCCCCTTGGGGAACACTCTCGCCGATGTTAAACAACACCAAGGCCTTAGGAAAACTACTGAAAAGAAAACATACTGCCCATGGAGATTTATAACTTGGCTTATTATACTATTTACAATGAATGACTTGGTCAAAATAAAAATATCATGACAACATGACAAGGTAACAACCATACCACTTAGTGGAGCTTTATAACTTATCTCATGATGATATTTACATCCATATACATACGTACATATACCAAAACATATACAAAACATATTCCAAACACATACCAAACATCAAACCAAAACCACTTTGCCTCCACTGGCAAATAAAGAAGGATAGATGGCCTGGATCTGATCAGCCATCTCCCATGTAGCTTCTTGAGGCCCAAAGTGCTTCCAGTACACTTTAATTTTCTCTATGGATTTTTTCCTAAGCATGAGGTATGTTCATTGAAATATGCACTAAGACTCCAATTGGAATTCTCCTTCTTGTTCCACTTGCAATAGAGACCAATTAATAACATTATCAACATCCTTTATATACCTCTTAAGAAATTAAACATGGGAAACATCATGGAATTTCACTATTCGGGGCAGTGAAAGTCGATAATCCATTGGTCCAGTCCTCTCAAGGATCTCAAAATGCTCACAATATTGTGGTGACAACTTTTCACATGATCCAATCCTCAAAGAGATCCCCTTTGCCTTGATGTGAAAATACACATGCTCCATAACCTGAAACTCCTTGAATGACCTATGATGGTCCACATAACTCTTATGTCTATCCTGAGCTACCTTTATATTCTCCTTTATAACTTGCATTTCCTATTCCATGCTTTCCAACATATCTAGTCCAATAATTACCATGTTCACTCGATCAGTCCAGTTGGTGGGAGTATTACAACTCCACCCTTACAGTGCCTCGTAAAGACTCATCCTCAATGAATCCTGATAACAATTTTTATATGCAAACTAAACCAATATAAGATACTCCTCCCATCTTCTCTTTTGGTGCATCACATACATCCTCAATATATCCTCCAAGGTCCTCTTTATCCTCTCCGTTTGTCCATCTATCTGCAAATGATGAGTTGTACTAAAGGCCAACTCTTTACCCAACCTTGCAAATAGCTCCTTCCAAAAGTTGGAAGTGAACTTCACATCCCTGTCCCACACAATTTTCATTGGAACACCATGTAATCTCACAATCTCTCTAATGAAAAACTATGCCACCTCACTAGCTAAATATCTAGAATTCATTGGAATGAGGTGAGCTACCTTGCTCAAACTGTTAAGCACACCATATTAGATTCATGATGTCTCATTGTCCTCGGAAGACCTGCAAGGAAATACATGGAAATGACCTCCCATTTCCATTCTGGAATCAAAATAGGCTATAGTAGACCACGTGGAAGCTCACATTCAACCTTTACTTGCTGAAAATCCAAAATTATATCCACGAACTCTACCACTTCCTTCTTATATTCGGCTAATAGTAGAATTTATTCACCACCGTCAACTTCTTCTAATATCCTAGGTGACCTGGGTATGGCTTTATGTGAACTCCCTCAAGCTAAACTTCTTGAGCTCACTACAATCAATCACATAGGTCATGTCCCTGAATATCAAAAAACCATCTGGTGTGAGACGATAGTGTGTATCCTGATCACCAATACTTTTAACAATACATGTACCTATTCTTATGCCTGTACATGTACTCTGTTGTAACATGTGCATGATATCCACATAATTGTCATCTTGCTATCCTACCGGCAAGATCCTATCATGTAACTCTATCCCATAAGAGCTTATAAATGCTATATGTTTCACCTATACCTTCCTGTTAAGAGCATCTACAACCTAGTTCTCCTTTCCCTTAACGTAACTAATATCGAAGTCAAAGTCACTAAGGGTAGCCAACCATCTAGCTTACCTAGAATTTAGATTTGGATGGTCAAACAAGTATCTCAACCCACTGTGAGCGCTGACCAATACTAATCTCCTCCCAAGACGATATTGTCTCCACATCTTCAAGTTGTGAATAATAACTTCCAACTCAAGGTCATGAGTCACGTAGTTGTTCTCATGCTCATTCAACTTCCTAGATTCATAGCACACCACCTGTCCCTCTTGAATAAGGAATCCAACATTTCCTCTTTACATGCATTTGTACATACTACAAACTCTTTATCTAGATCTACAATCTTAATGAATGGAGCATTGGTCAACAACTGCTTCAGCTACTCGAAACTAGTTGCACATTCTTCTGCCCATTGGAACTTCTTACCTTTCCTCTGCAAGGATGTCATGGGATACACGATGCATGAGAATTTCTTGATGAACCTCCTGTAGTAACCTACCAATCCCATGAATGATATTTCCTCATCCATATTCTTAGGAGCTTCCCACTCCATGATGGGCGTTATCTTTCCTGAATCTAATGATATGACTTCCTTGGAAACAACGTGTCCCAAGTAATGAACCTTTGTGTGGAAGAAGCTACACTAGATAAGATTGGAATACAACTCATGCTCTCTTAGTAATCTCAACACTGCTACTAAATGATTGGCATGCTCTTCTTCATTCTTAGCGAATACATAACTATTTTAGAAATATGAAAGCTAGAGTTGCCACCTACAACCTCAAGGGAAAAACAAATATATGGTGGGAAGATTTGAAGAATGTTAGAGGGATTTTTGAGAGGGAGTTGACTTGGACAAAATTTGAAAATTTATTCACAAAGTAATATCTTTCTGAACACTATTATGATGGAAAGGAAAAGGATTTCTATGAACTCAAGATGGGGCCATTATCAGATGAGGAATACATCACCAAGTTCCAATGGCTATTGGGGTATGTATCATTTCTCAAGGATGATAAAGAAAATATTCATTAGTGGATTTCATGTGGCATTCAAGGATAAAATTAAGTTTCTGGAACCACTAAATCTGAAGGATACCATCAAAATATTGTAGCACTATTATGAGCAAGAAAAATGTAGTCCAGAGATCGGGGGAAAATGCTAGGAAAAAGACAATGCCAGAAATAAGAGAAATTAGGCCAAGAAAAACTCAAGAAAGAGGGAAGGTATGCAACCAACCCCTGTAAACCAATTTCAACAAAAAATATAACATTGTTGTTAAGAAAAATGTGCAACAACCAGCACTTGAGTAGACAAAGTTTGAGGAATGAGAGCCACTAAAATTATGGATTTCTGGTGAACATCATAGAAAAAGGGATTATCTGCATGAACGCAATATTGGCCCAGAGATCTATAGTGCTCAAGAAGCTTGTACAGTAGGTGATATAGCTCAGAACATGCTGCGAATTTATGTAGTAGTGGACAACTACCAAGCAAACCAGTAGACACCCATTATTAGGAGGGAAGGTAAGTTGCATGACCAAGTTATTTCCATTTTAGTTCATCTAAGTTCTAGTTATAGTTATGTTAGCACAAATCTTATTGGTATATGAAATCTACTTAGGGAATTGAATGAAAATTCATGGTTGGTTCAGTTAGTAACTAAAACAAAAAGGAAAATTTGTCATTGGGTAAGGTCATGTGTATTTGATCCTAGTGGCATGCCTATGAAAGCTCACTTGAGTGTATTTCCATTGGTTGCATATGGCGTACTATTGGGCATAGGTTGGTTGTATTTACATCGAATAAATCTTGATTGTTTTAACAAAGAAATTGAATGCTTAGATAACAAAGGAGAGAGTAGAGTCATGTAGGGAAAAAGAAAGCATACATCAGTAAGTTGACCACTGTTATGCAAGCCATATGATGGAATAGAAAATGATGAAAATTGTTTGCAATGAAGATTTAGAGAGATGAGAAAGATGACAGTGAAAATAAAGATGAGGAAAAGGAACTGTTGAAGAAGTACCTTATTTTTCAGTAGTGTGCAAATGTATTTCTGTGGGAGGTTACTAGATTACCTCTCACAGAGTGATAGATTTCTCTATTGATTTGGTACTTGTAGCAACACGAACGCCCAAGGCACCATAAACAATAAGTACCCTTGAGCTGGTGGACCTAAATTTATAGCTAAAGGTAATGCTTGATAAGGGTTACATAATGTAGAGTGTGTCTCCATGGGGAGCACTTGTATTTTTTGTCTATACTAAATATGGAACCCTAAGATTGCACATTGATTATAGGAAACTAAATAATGGCCATAAATAATAGGTACCCATTGCCAATAATTGATGATGTCTTCGATCAGTTGAGAGAAATCATAGTGTTCTCAAGATTTACTTGAGGTTAGGATATCATCAAGTGAGGATGAAGGAGGAGGATATTCATAAAACTTCTTTCAGAACAAGATAGGGACACTATGAGTTTGTAGTGGTTCCCTTTGGGCTTACTAATTCCCCTGCCTCATTCATGTGTTTAATGAATAACATATTGCATCCCTATTTGGACAAGTTTTCCTATGTATTTTTGGATGACATATTGGTGTACTCCAAGATAGATGAAGACCATATGAAACATTTTGGTACAAAGTTACAATTGCTAAGGGAGCACAAGCTCTATGAAAATATTAGAAAGTGTGACTTTTCTAGTCATAGATACAATACTTGGGGCATGTTGGATCTGGAGAAGGGATAATAGTTGGTCGGGAGAAGATAAAAGCTATAATAAAATGACTAACACTAAAAAATGTGAATGAGATCAAGTCATTCATGGGATTGGAAGGTTATTATAGAACTCATTGAGAATTTCTCTAATATAGGTCACCCTCTCACATCCTTGTAGCAAAAATGCAAGAAATTTGAGTGAACAACTCAATGTGCAACCAGTTTTGAGCAACTAAAGTAGTTTCCCACTATTGCACTAGCGTTGAGGATTTCAAACACTCATAAGGATTTTGTGGTATGCATGAATGACTCTAAGGAAGGGCCTCGTGAAATCTTGATGGAAGAAGGGTAGGTAGTGTGTTATGAGTCAAGAAAATTAAATGAGCATGAGGTGAATTATGAAACTCATGACTTAGAGAGAGATACCATCATCCATGCATGAAATATGTGGAATCGTTACCTCCTTGGGAGAAAATTCATACTTATAATAAAATATAGTGGGCTCAAATATTTGTTTGAGCCAGCCAAGTTGAATGCGACGAAAGCAAGATGGCTGGTCACACTCAATGAGTTTTATTTTGAAATTAGGTACATTAAGGCTAGAGAAAATAAGGTTGTTGATGCTCTTAAAATCAAGTGGAAGTTGTGAGTTTTTATAAAATAGACCTAACAAGAAAGGTAAAAAAAACTAGACAACATGATGAAAAATACCAACAATTGATAGAAGAACTACTACAAAGTGTAACCCACCTCCATGTTTTCACTTGTAGCTAGATATATTTTTTATACAAATAATCCTCCATTTGCATCCTTTATAGCTGATAGTTTTGGCCATCGAAATTTTCAAACCTAAACCTACCATCCTCGGCCATTTCTCCCACTTGAACCAAGAACCCTTCTTTCCTATGAATTTATTAGCTAGATAGACCTTTGACTCTTATATCAATTGTTAGCAATTAAATAACAGAGAAATGGAACACATAAACTATCACAGAAACACAAAAATAGAAAATAATAAAACAAGAGAGATGTAGATATAGATGGTTCACAAAATTTGGGCTATGTCCACAAAGAAACAACGAGTCCTTCCTTTTATATTATCCATTAAATTGAAGGGATAAAACCTACAACATATTCGTTGTAACTTCCTCTTTGCTCTCACATGGTATCCTCTCTCTTTCATTCATAGAATAGTAATACACAACCGTAATATAACTCCCTCTGATAAACCGAGGCTTTCCTTCTAGGGAAAAATTCCTAAATTCACATTTACAGTCAGATCATTTCGCTAATGAATAACCCATATTAACTATGAAATTATAATATTTTACAAGGCGATTCTTTTCTCTAATTTTTGCTTCAGGGTCATTACCCCTAAAATCTCACTTGGGGGGTGGGGCAGGGAGGAGATGGGGGGGAGCGGGGGTAAGCTCCCCCACACCCTCCTTACGGGGATTGAGATCCATACGCTATTGAAACAAGACCTATAAATCAAGAAGATAATTAGGCTCCACACCCAATAACAAGCAAGATCTTTTGTAACTATCTATCTTATTCTATTTATTACAAGATAATCCTTCAAGTTGCATAGGAAATTGTTATAAATTATCAAAATTATTATGGTTTGGTTGAGACAACCCACCTATATACCAGAGACCATTTGTTTTATTAAACCATGTCCCTTTAATGACTTTAACATAGCTCAAATTCTTTTGGAAGGTGAGACAAAGCACTATCAACTAAATCTTCAAATGATATATTCAGTATGAATTAAAGTTGAATACGCCAATAATTGATGTCATAATATATATATATAGATGACAATATTAAGCAACAAAGAGAGAAATGAGACTAATTTTTTTTGTTTTTCTCTCGTATGAATTCAAACCATCTGCAGTCATTAAGATTCCATAATTTTGGTTTCTAATATATATATTTCTCAAATCTATAAATGAACCACAAATCTAAATAAAGAAAATGATTCATTTTCCTTGATTGGGTTGCGAGTTGGCCCTGTTGGGATTGCCCCACCCAATGATTAATGTGAATCCAACAGATCATTTGGGCCACCCTCTTCATGCATGGAACACTTGGAGTGGTGGCGGTTCCCATGCGACGTTTAATGTCCCATCTCGAAGGCGGTAGAGGTATAAGGACATTCGAAGTAGTGAGAACTATGTCTAGTTTGTTGAGTAAGGTAGTATGTGAACTCAAGCACATGTGGATCTAGTTTGAGAGGGTCATTCTCGGTAAAAGGTCATGGTCATCATCTCCAGGTTCTGGCAGCATTCACTAGTATGTTTGTGGTCTTTACTTAGCGACTTTTGTTTGTATGGAGCAGTATATTCGACCTTTGAATGATGAAATGTATGGGCCTATGCTTTGGGGGCATGGGAATTAGAAGTGTGAGAGGCATAGCATCGTTGGGTTTCTGGTTGGGTCTCATTCCATTGTCCTTCTCATCCCGATGTTTGTTGACTATGGTATTTGGTTACCTTGCATGGGTTCTTGCATAGTCTGGATGGTAAAGGGTTTTGGATGTGGAGATTCCCCATACTCGGGCATAAAAGAGTCAGAAGGGGTTTGGGTTTGTGAAGAATTTTGTTTGGTTCCAAGGTATTTAAGATCTGGGAGAGCTCAAAGGTAAGTCGGGGGTTTAAGTAACTCTAGCCATATCCATTGGTTGCAGAGGATTGAGGGTAAATGAATCCTTGTGGTTTGTTTCTGGGTTAGTCTAGTCTTGTGGAGTAGAATCTACCGGGTTGGAAATTTCTATTTAGCTAGAGGTCAATTTTGGTATCAGAGTTGGTTATGGCTTGATGTCTGTTACCATAAGCCGATCTTTAAGCATGGGGGTTTCATTTATGTGGCTCGGGTTTTATATATGGAGTTGTGTCAAAAGGGTTTGGTGAGCTACACGCTTATTGGAGCTATTAAATCAACTTTCTTTTTTCCTAGTACAATGTTTGGTTGGTGAATTTGATAAGTTGTTGTATGTGCCAGTATAATTATGAGGTACTAAACATGGTTGGCATGGTCAGTCCACTCGGGCTCTGGAATGGAAAAAGGAAGATGAATGAAAACAATGACACCCTTACCCTGTGTTAGCAGTCAATTGATAGAAAAATGTGGAGTGGGTTCCTTACTTGGCTGGTTTCATTTGAATTTTGTTTAACATGTGTGCAGGGTGGGTGCAACCCTTAGCAGCATCGAGCACCCAAGTTGTGACCTTGCTCCTGTTGGTGCCCATTGTTTGGAAAAAAAATCTTTTACAAGAAAAAGAAAACGGATGGCTGAGACAACTAGTACCAGAAAGAATGGTCGTGGGGGCCAAGGTCACGGAAAGCAAAGGAAGGGCACTTCGTGACCAAAAAGACAACCCATATCTTCTGGTGGGGTGGATGGGGCAAGTCGTGGGCACAAGCCGACCTCTCACATAATTCAAGAAGTGACTCAAGCATGTCATGCTAGCATCTCCAACCCAGTCAAGCAATTGATTGTAGAGTGGGAGGATGAGATCCTGCAGACTGAGGAGGATTTCAAATTGGATATAGATGACTGGTAAGTAGTCATCTCGGGCCTAGGCAACACTCATGGAAGATCACCTCAATACAAGAAGATAGACCATTTTTTTTTAAGATGAAGAAAATTCTAATGAAATCTCTAGACTAGTTTCCTACTGACATGCATGTAGGCTCCTCGGCCATTCGAATTACACTAAAGAATTTCAAAAAATTTAGTTTCAATTACAACAACAGAGTGGTTGGCTAAACCGAATTGAGCAGCATATCCCTTGCACAACCCATATGGAGTTGTTGGGTTCCACTCTGAAGGATCTTGCTCCGATCTATTCAACTGATGATGAGTAGAGTTGGTGCATCTTTGTTTATTCATTTTAAATGATCAAGTCCCAAATTTTTAGGCTTATTAGCAATTATGTTTATAGTTATTTAGAAGATAGGAAGTAGAAAGACTCTTAGGTTTACATAATGTGGCTGGTTAGACTTATTAGTTTTTGTTTATGGATGATATATTTTGCGGTTAAGTGGGCCACCTAACTCTTAGACATATAGATGTAACCTACTTTATTTTCAAAAATTAATAATAGAATACCACCAAAATTACAAAAACAAAAGTAAATAATTCATTGAAAATAAGTTTTTTTCAATTATATATATATAATATATATAATAAAATAAATTTATTAATAAATATTATTTAATAAAATTTATAATATTTTTGCCAATAAATTATTTTCATATTTTCTCATCTATCATAACATTTATCATCGTAACTACCATATTTTTTATTTATTTATTTTTTTTGCATCTGGTTCACGGACACCTTCCGTCAATGGGTGGCGCTACATCCACTAGAAAAATTTGGGGTTGACTCCCCATGGCCTACTATAAGGCCTAACCGCAAGAGATTTCGGGAATTGATCATGTGACTTCCCATCTGGGGAGGCCTCGTCTTGACCGATTGGCTAACCGGTAGGGCTTCATAACTACCATATTCATTACTTAGAAAAGTAAAATAACTTTTATGAATATACCTCTCAAAATAAACATCAATATATAAATAGAAAAATGAAAATTTGGAATCATTTGACTATTTTAAATAATGTAAGTATAATCTGCAATTAAATATTTTAGCTAATTTAAATATAATGTACATTTTAAATAATATAAACATTATGTACCATTTAAAAGGAGCACAATACCAAAAAAAAAAATTGTCACAAAAATATAAATCTGAATAGAATGAATTTAACAAATTACATGAGATTTGGTTCAAGCAAGTTTTAGTGATTAAATCATTTCAAAATAAGTCCTAATAGTTTGTTGTAATTTTATTCACTTTTTTGCCAATAAGGTAACAAGGAAATTACCATTGAATTCCTTAATGATGAACATGCCCAAATTGAGTTGCAAAGCGTCACTTGAGAGTGTATTTCCTTGATCATTAAATTATGTTGTCGTTGAATTCCTTAATAATGAACATGACCAAATTGAGTTTTAAAGTGGAGAGTACGTTTCCTTGATCATGAAATTCCCTTATAACATAATAAAAGAAATATCATGAAACGCAAACAGGCTCACACTCTCTTCAATAGTAAGATTATATTAACGAAACTTAGATTAATAACGTGGCAATTGTTTAGTATCCATTGCATAGCCATTTTAGAATCTCAAAATACCTATAAAGCATAAGGATTTAGGTAATATGTGGTATATAATAAGGCACGGATCTTATAAATTTGTAAAATTATTTGTTTGCATTCTTAAAATGATACTATTCTAGAGGTGAAGAGTAAAGAGTATAAGAGTAGAACCTAGGCTACAGTAAGTTCAACTTATTAAAAAACGTCTTAGGCTTTGCTTCTATCTATTACAAGTTCTTTAGTGTAACAATAGTGAATTGTCTTTCTCAACTCAACAAAATAAAGTTTCAATCTTTTTCTCTATCAATTATAAGTCTTTGAGCATAATATTAGCGAATTGCCTTGAGAGTGTAACTTTGAGAAAGTGAAATAGAAATAGCATATACACACAATTATTGGGGTTGAGTTATGAGTTTGTCTTCAAAAATAATTTTATTACATTCCAACCAAATACCTCATGTCAAAACAAACAAATGTAGTAATTTGATCCCTTTAGGGATTTTTAGGGATCTATTCTCAAGAAAGCATTTAAAACATTTTAGAGTGTCTTGTTTGTTGGGTGAATTATGCTCTTTTAGTTAAGATTCCAAATGAGACCAAAACAATTTAGCATATTGGTAATGAACAATAGATAACGGCATTCTCCACATCATTAAACACAATGTTTGAACCTTTGCCTTTGCATGTGATGAGAAGTTATCACCCAATTCTTCAAAATATGCAAGAAGAGAAGAGAATGATTCGTTTAAATAATCCATTATCTTCATTTTTTTTTTAAATCATTAATTATATTTAATGGAATTGCCTAAGCAATGAAAAATACCCCATATACAATGAAAGATACCCCATATTAGCTGCATACTAAACCCTAAAGTGTTGTATGCCCAAACAAGCTAATCTCCTCCTTCTGTTATTCTAATGTGCACTACATTGAATTCATAAATAAAATTATTCCATGGACGATGCCACCCACCTACAAACCCAAAAGAAATGTAGAGAGCCACCCGTATCTCCATATAAAAGAAATAATGAGTTGATGATCTCATCAAAAGTACTTTTACCAATCTCTTGTAAGAAGATATAATATGAATAATAAATAAATTATTTTGGTTGCAATTCACAATAGCATCCAAACCAATATGAACCTTATTAAAACTCACTTTCCATATAAGATGCTTACAAAGTACACAAAAAAAAAAAACATCCTAGAACATGGGCTCTTATGGACCACCAAAACCTAAGCTCTTATGGAACACTAACTAATACTCCAAAGTAAGGTCTCCCTGGAATAATAATAATGAATATAAATAAAAATTAGTAATGACTACCTAATCTAATTTAACAACTAAATTATAATAATCTAAAAAAACATTTTTTTTATAAAACTAATTAACCATATATAATAATAATGACATTCCAATAAAGCTAGTCACCAAATGAAACAAGGGAGCCACTGCCGTGGCGGTAGTCCCTGCCGGGGCCGGGGTCTGCTACAACAACACAATACAAACAACTTAGACCTCGTGAATTTTGTAGCCGATGGGCACACTCAATTGATTTCTGAAAATTTGTCTCATATCATTTATGGAATACTTAGAAAGGTAAGTATAATGCTTTTTTGACCGTTGTAAAGCGGTTATATCAATATTCATAATAATAATAATTTGTCAATAACTTTTATATACAACCTGCTCGGTCAATGAATTCATAACT
>APFE031597602.1:21752-60443 GCA_000404065.3 Pinus taeda
TGTGCAGCGGAGGATCATGTTACTTTCGTAAATTCCAACGGAGGATCAGGATGCTGATATTCTGACGAAGGCTCTCACCAGGAGCAAATTCGAGTACCACCGAGGCAGGATAGGGGTTGCTGATAATCCATATCTTGTCGAGAGGGAGTGTTTAGATTGCAACAAGATGATGGAGCTTAGTGAAAAGAGTCGCCTTCACTAAGTGGGCCCGCAGGCTATTTTTGGCGCAAGTCTATTTTTAGACTATGTCTATTTTTAGACATATGGATCATGTCTATGGATTGCAGTTTGTTGTTTATGGATGACTGATCAAGTTGGAAAAATAGATGGACTTCTATTTTTGATGAAGTGTGAGTGATCACAGTGTGAGTGATCAAGTCTATTTTTAGACTGGCTGTCAAAAATAGAAAAGTCAAATATTATTATCTCACAATAATATTTGGACTATAAACTTAATCTTATTCTCTTGGAGCACTTCAGTTTGAGCTACAGAGGTGGCACATGCAGCTGTCAGAAGGAAATAAGCTTTTCTTATGAGTCAGTTGATTTGTTGCATGCATGACTTCAGTTAGAACTCAATCAGTTGAGTTTGGTGGAGTTGATTGTGGAGTTGATGGAGTTGTGTTCAGTTTAGCTTTGTTAAACTGGTTGTATTTAGTCTAACTGGCAAATAGACTAGAGATGAGTTGGTTGAATTAGTTATTAATTAATTCACAAGTTATTAACTCATAATACAACTAATGAATACATCAGTTAACTCAGTTGCATGTCAGTGCATGTTCAGTTCAACAGGGACAGGTGGTAGAGAATCAGATTGCTATCAGTTGTGACTATAGTTGTGCACCAGATCTTGCACAATCAGGGGATTGAGTATGCCAATGAGTTTGCCCACGTATTTGCCCACATTTTAGCTTATGCTCACGTCCACAAAGCGTGAGTGACTATTTTTGCAGGTGAAAAACGAGTTTGGTGAGCCATTCTCATCAGTTCTTGAGCAGGTATTGAGCAGTGGAGGCAGGCAAGCAGTGGAAGAGATTTGGAGATCAGATCTGAGCTGTATTGTGTGTAACAGAGGTGGAGATACTTGTGAGAAGTATTATGCTGTGTAATGTTACATGACTCAATCCTTAATATACAGATAGTTGGGGTTTTTAGCGAGATGCTTTCCCCGGGATACATACTGTGTTAATGTGTGAATGCTCTTGATGTTTTATTGTTATTGATGCTGCTATATTGATGATCAACGTAGAGGAGCTTATGTATTGTGTATGTTTTCTGCAATAGTACATGATCAGGATAATCTCTGTTGAATATGTGTTAAATTATTCAAAATTTCTACATGGTATCGAAGCTGTTGATCATCATATCTACTATTCAGGAAGTGTTTACATTCTATTTCTTCAGGCAGAGTCTGTAATTGGGCCAGGTAGCCTTGGATTCATCCTTCCTTTGGAGGTGAGATATACGGTGAATGCCCATACAGTCGATCTCTATACAAGAAATATTTTGTTCTCACGAATCTTAGATTTGAGGCAATTGAGTTTGAAGTTAGTGGAATTCGAATTTGCAGCAGTGTTTTCTTGGTGTCAAAACTAAGATGTCTTTCACAGGATTGCAATTGGAGTATGCCCTTGAGGGTAGTACAAACTATATTGCATGGAAGGATAGGATGGAGGCAATATTGGATGATAATGGGCTGAAGGAGTTCATAGAGACAGATGTCCCAAAGCCTACTGATGCTACTCAAGCTGATGCTTGGCAAAGAAGACCACAAAATGTCTAAGGATTCTATTGGAGGGCGTGAAGGATCACATTGTGTCTAGCCTCCATGGAAAGACTACTCCATATTTGATGTGGAAATCGTTAACATAATTATTCCAAAGCAAGAGTGATCAGAGGAAGCTGGCTCTCAAAGATAAACTCGGAAACATCAAATGCGAGAAGGGTGACAATATGCCCAAGTATCTCACTAAGTTCACTCAGTGTCAAGATGAGCTGGGAAGTGTGGGGGTTACTGTCGATGATGAGGACTTGGTGAGCTTGGCTCTTCTTGGTCTTCTGAAGAGTTGGCATTCCTATTAGGACTCTGCCAATGGTTGGGAGAAATTGCCAGGATGGGAAAGACTGTGGTCAGATCTTGTGCAGGAGGAGATCAGGCGGAGTACCAAGGACGGATCTTCATCAAAGGGAGCTAATGAAGAAAATTGCACTTTGGCTGCTAAAACAAAGAAAGGGAAGAGCAAGAAAGCTTCTCAGTCTAGTGCGAAAGGCAAGAAGCAGGACATGTCCAAGGTGAAGTGCTTTCACTATCACCAGCACGGACACTATGCCACTAATTGTCCACAGAAGAAGAAGAACAAGAAAGTTGTTGGATCTGCAGAAAGAGAGGCTCTAGCCTCACAGTTTGAGCTTGATTTTTCATTGATCACATGCTTGGTTTCAAGTATGATGGGATCGGTGTGGTTCTTGGATAGTGGTGCATCTTTTCACATGATGGGAGACAGAGATTTGTTTTCTGATCTGGAGGACAAAGATCTTGGAGTGCACATCGAGATGGGCGATGATGGTAGATACAGTGTGACCAGTATCGGTACCATTTCCTTTGAAAGGGAGTCTGGTAAACCCTTCATATTGAAGGAAATCATGCATTTTCCAGGATCGATGAAGAATCTTATCTCTATGGCAATGTTAGAAGACAAGGGGTATGATGTTGTTTGCAGCAAGGGAAAAGCTTTCCTATGCAGCAAGACAACTGGTGAGACTCAGAATATAGGCATTCGAGTAAGGAACCATTATCAGTTGCATGTAGATGGATGCGTAGCAATGACAGGCAAGGCAGAAGGATTGGTGAGCCGGGATGATGGCGAGTTGTGGCACAGGAGATTGGGTCACCTTCACCATGGAGCCTTGAAGATACTGCAGCAGATCACTACAGGGCTTCCTAAAGGCACAGTTGCGTAGTCAGATCAGTGCAAGGGGTGTACTTTGGGGAAGTTTGTGAAAGCCACCATTCACAAGAAGGGTAGTCGTGCCACGATGATCCTTGAGAGAATTCACACAGATGTGTGTCGACCTTTCTCAGTTGCTTCGACAACAAAACACAGGTATTATGTGATTTTTATTGATGATTTCTCTCGTAAGTGCTGGATCTTCTTCATGCAGCAGAAGAGCGAGACATATTCAAAGTTTTGTGAATTCAAAGCACTAGTCGAGAAGGAGTCGGGGAAGAAGGTGAAGGCTCTTAGTAGCGATAATGGTGGTGAATACATCTCGGATGAATTCAAGGATTTTTGTAAGGCAGAAGGGATTCGAAGAGAGCTCATAGCTCCCCATAACCCACAATAGAATGGGGTAGCTAAGTGGAAGAACAGAACAATCGTGGGTGCTGCACAGGCGATGTTGCATGATCAGGGCCTACCCATTCACTTGTGGGCGGAAGCATGCAATACAACAATTTATCTGCAAAACCGTTGTCCTCATAAGATACTTGGCATGAGTACACCAGAGGAGGCTTATTCTGGTAAGAAGCCTGATCTTTCTCATTTGAGGATTTTTGGTGCTAACGTTTACATGCATGTGACGAAGGATGCCAGGAAGAAGTTGGAGCTGACTGCAGTGGTTGGGATATATGTGGGGTACACTGATATGCCCCACAACTATCGTGTGTATTTGCCAGACAGTGGTAAAACTGTTGTGTGACGGGATATAAAATTTTAGGAGGAGAAAGCCATGAAGTGTTCTCTTGAGAGGGAGCCAACCTTGCATGCAGATGAGGAGCTATTAGTTCCTAAGGATGAGCTTCAGGATGTGGATCAGCCACAATATGAGGTTCGTGGAGTGGAAGAGACCACTCAAGCAGCACCAACCATCAGAGGGCGAAAGCGCTTGACAGAAGCTGAGTAAATAGCTCAAGATGCAGAGAAAGTTGTAGGACCACCTACAGCCCAACGTAGACAGAGACAGTCACCTGATCAGTACACTGGATACATGGCTCTTATGAGCAAGTGTGTTTTTACTGAGCCATCTTCTTTCAAGGAAGTTGTGGAGGAATCCGCATGGGTAGATGCCATGGTGGAAGAGTATGGTTCGATTGTCAGAAACAGTGCATGGGAGATTGTCCCAAGACCGGAGGGGAAATCAGTGGAGGTTCAAGATGGATCTACAAAGAGGCGCAGATGGGATGGCACATTCATCAGTTGGATGTGAAGACTATGTTCCTTCCTAGAGTTTGGAGGAAGGAGGATGCTACTTCAGCAGAGGTAGTGGATGCCACTGGTTACCAGCAGTTGGTGGAGTTGCATGTGTGCAGGCTCAAGAGAGGCACATTGGGATATGGATTAGATGAGGTGAAGCTATGTGGCTTCATGGATGTAGATTGGGCAGGGAGCTCAAGAGGCCAAGTATATGGCAGCAAGGGCATCAGGTACCATCATATCAGAGATTGTGTGCAGCGGAGGATCATGTTACTTTCATACATTCCAACGGAGGATCAAGATGCTAATATTCTGATGAAGGCTCTCACCAGGAAAAAATTTAAATACCATCGAGGCAGGATAGGGGTTGCTAATAATCCATATCTTGTTGAGAGGAAGTGTTGAGATTGCAATAGGATGATGGAGCTTAGTGAAAAGAGTCGCCTTCACTAAGTGGGCCCACAGGAAAATTATGGCGCAAAGTCTATTTTTAGACATATGGATCATGTCTATGAGTTGCAGGATGTTGTTTATGGATGATTGGTCAAGTTGGCAAAAATATATGGACTTCTATTTTTAGACAACAGCGGTGACACTGTCAAGTCTAATTATAGAGCAGTCAAATATTATTAGCTTATAATAATATTTAGACTATAAACTTTATCTTATTCTCTTGGAGCACTTCAGTTTGAGCTACAGATGTGGCACATGCAGATGTCAAAAGGAAATATGATTTCTTTGTGGGTCAGTTGAGTTGCTACATGCATGACTTTAATTAGAACTCAATCAGTTGAGTTTGGTGGAGTTGATTGTGGAGTTGATGGAGTTGTGTTCAGTTTGACTTGGTTATACTAGTTGTAATTAGTCTAACTGCAAATAGACTAATGATGAGTTGTTAAACTAATTATTAACTCATAATTCAGCTAAAGAATACATCAGTTAACTCAGTTGCATGTCAGTGCATGTTCAGTTCAACAGGGACAAGTGTTGGAGGATTAGATTGCTATGAGTTGTGACTATAGTTGCGCATGAGGATTTTCACAATCAATGGGATTCAGTTATGCCAATGAGAATTGGCCAATACTAAGTGATTATAGCCTCTGCTCACGTGATTCCCAGTGTGAGTGATTCTTTTGAGCTAAATATGAGTTTGGTTCAACCATTCTCATCCATTCTTGTGCAGGTATTGAGCAGTGGAGGCAGGCAAGCAGTTGAATAGATTTGGAGATCAGATCTAAGTTGTATTGTGTGTAACAGGTGGAGATAATGCTGGATACTTGTGAGAAGTATTGACTATTGTAATGTTGCATGTTCTTAGTCATTAATATACATATAGTGTGGGGTTTTCAGCTGTAATCTTTCCTCGAGTTACATACTGTGTTAATGTGTGCATGCTCTTGATGTTTTATTGTTATTGATGCTGCTATATTGATGATCAACATAGAGGAGCTTAGGTATTGTGTATGTATTCCACAATAGTACATGATCAGGATAATCTCCATTGAATATGTGTTTATTATTCAAAATGTCTACATGATTGGCCGTGGTTTACCATGTTTGATTCTATAAAACATGGTTGACCATGATCAAGCATGGTTGACCATGATCTGAGCATGGTTTACCATGATTGTCAATCATTTTGATATGGAGACAATTTTTGTCACTATGTGACATTTGACCATTGTTGACCATGGTTAACCATGGTTTTCTATGATCGACCATGATTGATATTATAAACCCAAGGGAATAATAAACCAAAGGGAATAATAAACTGAAGGGATTAATACTAAACCCCCAAGGGATTATGAAACCAAGGAAATAATATTAGACCCAAGGTACTAATATTATAAACCCAAGGTATATAAACTCTAAGATAAATATTATAAACACTAAAATAAACATGGTTGAACATGGTTGATTTTCAATTTGATACAATCCTTGTCACAATGTGACATTTGACCATGGTTGGCTATAATTGAAGATAGTTGACCATGATTGATATCATAAACCTAAGAGAATAATAAACCCAAGTGATTGCTATTATAAACTAGAGAATAATAAACCTAAGGTATTAATACCGAAACCCCAAGGGATTATGAATCCAGGGGAATAATATTAAATCCAAGGGACTAGTATTATAAAACCAAGGTATGTGAACCCAAAGATAAATAATATAAACACTAAAATAGACATCATTGACCATTGTTGATTGTCATATTGAGACAATCCTTATCACAATGTCACATTCAACCATGGTTGACCATGGTTGGCTATGATTTACGATGGTTAACCATGGTTTATTTTATAAACCTAAGGGAATAATAAACCTAAGGGATTAATACTAAAACCCCAAGGGATTATGAACCAAAAGGGAATAATATTAAACCCATGGGACTAATATTATAAACCTAATGTATATAAAACCTAAGATAAATATTAGAAACACTAAAATAATCATGGTTGACCATGGTTTATTTTCATATTGAGAACATCCTTATCACAATGTGACATTGGACCATGGTAGACCATGGATGTTTTTCATATTGAGACAATCTTTATCACAATGCAATGTCGAACCATGGTTGACCATGGATGATTTTCATATTGAGAGATTCTTTGTCACAATGCAACATTTGACCATGGTTAACCATGATTGTCCATGATTTTCACATGGAGACAATTTTTTTCACAATGCGACATTTGACCATGCTTGACCATGGATAACCATGGTTGACTATGGTTTACCATGATTAGCCATGATTTATATTATAAACCCAAGTGAACAATAAACCCAAGGGATTGATATTATAAACTGAAGGGAATAATAAACCGAAGGGATTAATACTAAATCCCAAGGGACTGTGAACCTGAGGGAATACTATTAAACCTAAGGGACTAATATTATAAACCCAAAGTATATAAACCCTAAGATAAATATTATAATCACTAAAATAAACATGGTTGACAATGGTTGCTTTTCATATTCAGATAATCCTTGTCACAATGTGACATTCGACCGCAGTTGAACATGGTTGGCTATGATTGACAATAGTTGACCATGCTTGATATTATGAACCTAAGGGAATAATAAAACCAAGGAAATAATATTTTTTTTGGTAAGCTTGGTAGGACTACATCATCCTCATGTCCAATATATCACCCTTATTGGGGTGACGAATTGATCCAATGACTTCACATCAAGGAGTCCCTTAATAGAGCACCTGATCACCATCTATCCAAGACCCCATGGACAACCCAAGGGAATAATTTCAAAACTAGGGTATTATTATTATTATTATTTTTATTATTATAAACCCAAGGGATTACACACCCCATAGAATAATATTAAACCCAAGGGATTATTGTTATTATTATAATTATTATTATTAAAAAGTATTTTAATAATGTTCGTAATATGTAATTTTTTTAAAGATCAATTTGTTTTCACATTTTTTATATATATAATGTCAAGGTTCATCTTTATTTCAATCTTAAAATGTAAGGAAAAATTTGCAGGTAGAGGGATTTGTTGTTGTCAAGTACTTGATAAATCCAAAGTTAGGATGAATTTAGGATTTTGTCTAACCATGTTTGTTGTGTGACACTATTTCAACATTCTTATATATTGAATTATGGGAAATATTTCAATATCAACAATAAATAAAATATTTTTAATATCAAAATATTTTTATAATAATTTAAATATCTACATACGTAGAGTACTTGAAATTAAAAAATTATTATTTTATTCATAATTTTTTTTTGATCTGAATATCAATCTCAATAAACCTCAATATAGGAAATATGTATAATATTTTTGCTTCTTACACTATGATATTCAAAAACTTATTAAAATAAAGGAATATTTCAATCACCATCGCAACTACTTCAACTTAATCTTTCTCTCTTTATATGTAAATCAGTTGAATATTATTATGAAAATAGTTGATACAATTAACACATTACATTTAACAAGTGTAATATGAAGTGTTGTTGCTTAGTACTTTCTTATTATGTGTAATTGATAGCTAAACTTATTGTAACTAGGATAAAAATAATATTACTACTATGCAAAAAAATGTCCATATTTATAGTAATTTTTTAACCTACATGTTAAGTTCAAAAAATTATTAAAATAAAATAATATTTCAATTATCGTCCTATTGTAGCAGCTGCAACACCCTCCAAAAATTTGTCTTGCATCCAATTTTGAAGCCTCCCTTGGTTTTTTCCATGATGTTTGCAAGCACTCAAGATCGCTCTGTTGAATCATGTTGAATCTTTGCACCCTCCTCGCTTGACCATTCAACAAACATATTTTTTTCATGTTAGTCACAATGTCACACTTGAAGCCATGCTCTGGTCATACACAAGGTCCCTGCTTTGTGTGCAAAAGTTGTATTTTCTATGTAAACATTAGTCACACTCACTGTAGAAAATCTGTGTAGGTTAACCCGATAATGTAATATAAATCAAAGAAAAATACTATAACCTACTTCTACTATCAATTTGTGGAAGCTTAAAGATTGAGTTGAACAATATAACCAAAAGAAGAAGAATCAATCGCACAATACACACGAAAATACTTCGGGGAAAGCCTCAACTAAAAACCCCACTATCTGTATTAACATACAAGGTGTAAATACATAGGAATTATACAAAGCCTTAGCTCTTACATCTAGCCAACTCTCAGTACAATCCTCATAGATTTTCATAGGCAAACTTGGCTTCTCTCAAGCCTTCCTCTCTACCCTCCAAGCTCTTGTTTCCTTGCATTGTTCCTTGTGGATGATCTTCATCTCACTAAGTGGAATACTACTCTCACACACTATTAAAACTATGCAATACTCAAGGAATGATTGCCTTTACTGCATGCATGAGTTTTCTTTATAAGAAAACACAAGCAACTGATAGTACATTGTCCTTGTCTTTAATCTCAACTGGGTCTTCCTCAAAATATACATGCATGAGTTTCTGATGAGGGAATCTTCAATTAACTGGAGTACACTAGTTGAGTGCATGCATGCATCAACTGACTGTTAACTCTCTATTATTTCCTCAAACAATTTGGAACTAATTTAACTGGAGTTAACTCAGTAAACTGAGTTAACTAATTACAACTCAAATATAGCTCCATATTATCTCCTTAATTTAAGGGATAACTCTTGCATGAATTTAGAAAGACTTCTAACTTGAATTTCTCCAACTAATTAATTCAAAATGAATTAATTAACTATTTCCAAGTAGATGTTAAGACTAAATTCGATTTTAATTCACAATTTAATTCAAGGACAAATTAAATTGGAATATTCTTGTTTCCACATTTCAACACTCCCTCTCAACAAGAAAGGGATTATCTTCCACCTCGATCTTGTCTCTATGGAACTCGAATTTACATTTTTACAATGCCTTTGTCAACATGTCAACATCTTGCTCCTCTGTCAAAATATACTGCAGCAACATGATCCTGCTCGCTACATCAGCAACTTGCTTTATCTTGGAAAGCCAATGAGAACTCACAACTGACTTGTTCTTCGGTCTCAGAACCACATCCCAAACACTGTTACAAACTATGGAGTCATACTCCTCCACCATAGCATCAACCCAAATCGGTAGCTACACTGCTTCCTCAAAGGAAGATGGCTCAGTCTCAACACATTCCCTAGCAAGGGCCATGTATCTAGTGTACCTCTCAAGTGACCTCCTTTGTCTGCATTGAGAGATGGTGGTCCCACATTCTCTCTCATATCTTGCAACAATATGTCAACTTCTCTTGTGCACTTCCGTCCATCTCTCAAAGAATCTGCTTGAGTGGATGTCTCCACTCCTGGAATCTCTACGTGCAGCTGCTCCACATCAGTTTGAGGCTCCTCCTCTTTAGGAACCAACAGTTCGTCCACAGCCTGTAGTTGGAGCTCCCTCTCAAGGGAAACTCGCATGGCCTTTTTCCCATCATACTTGACATCTCTATGAACCACTATGCTCCGACAGGTAGGCAAGTACACCTAATAGTTGTGAGGTGTATTAGTGTACCCCATAAATATCCCCAACTCTACTGTTGGCTCAAGCTTCTTCCATGCATCCTTTGTCACATGGAAATATACCGATGAGCCAAAGATCCCGAAGTGACCCACATCTAGTCTCTAACCAAAGAAAGTTTCCTCTGGTGTCTTCATCCCATGTATGAGATGCAGGCTTCTATTCTGCAAATATATCACTGTGTTGCATGCCTCAACCCACAAGTGAAGTTTTAGGCTTAGGTCATGCAGCATTGTCTGTGATGCCCTTACAATATTTTTTTTCTTCGTCTTGGCTACCCCATTCTGCTATGGGTTATGAGGTGCCATCAACTCTCGTTTAATTCCTTTCGCTACATAAAAGTCCTTAAACTCTTGAGAGACATATTCTCCACCGTTGTCGCTTCTCAAGGCCTTGATCTTCTTCCCTAACTTTTTCTCAACCAAAGCTTTGAACCCACAAAACTTTGTGAAAGTTTGTTCCTTCTTCTACATGAAATAAATCCAGCATTTACGAGAATAGTCATCAATGAAAATAAAAAAATACCTTTGCTTCACTGTGGATGCCATCGAGAATGGTCCACACACATGAGTATGAACTTGGTCTAAGATAGCCTCTGCTTGACTGTCTCGATCATGAAAGGAAGACTTGGTGTACTTTCCCAAGGTACAACCTTTGCATGTGTCAAATTGCTCAATTTTACCTTTGGGAAGTCCTATAGATATCTACTGTATTATCTTCAAAGCCCCATGATGCAAATGGCCCAACCACCTGTGCCACAACTCACCAATGTCTTGGCTTTGCGTTAATTCTACTTTCATACTCAATGTTGCACAATCATCTACCTCCAGTTTATAGAGATTCTTCACCTGAATCCCTATCCTCTTTGTCTGACCCATGGCTATGTGTCTTAGGAACACCTTTCCTTTACTGAAGACAACATTGTAGCCTTTGTCCTCCAACATCATGACCGATACCAAGTTCTTCTTCAATCCAGGCACATACATCACATCTGTCAAGGTGATAAGATGTCCATGCTCCCTCTTAAAAGCAACTGTGCCTACTCCTGAAACACTACACTTTCTGTCGTCACCCATCTCTATGCGCATCTTGAGGTATTTCTCCTCCAAGGTACTGAATAAACTTTTATCGCTGGTCATGTGGAATGAGTCTCCATTATCAAGATACCAGACAATACCCATCATCTATGACACCATGCATGCGATGAGGGTAAAGTCCATTTCGAATTGAGAGGGTAATGTGTCACCTTCTGATCCTTTCGAGGATCCCTTCTTGGACTTTTTTGATGGGCTATTAGTCGCATAATGTCCCATCCTGTGACAATTAAAGAATCTTACTTTAGACATTTCACCCTTCTTCCATCCATGAGAAGAATTTGATTCGGAATGGGAAGCCTTCCCCTTCCCTTTCCTTTCCTTACTTGCAAAGGCTAGATTTTCTTCATCATCAACCTTGGATGAAGAACCATCTCGTCTGTTCCTCCTGATCTCCTCCTACATAAGATCCAACTACAGTCGTTCCCAATCCGGCAGTTTCTCCCTTCCATTCACAGAGTCCTGGTAGCTATTCCAACTCTTTAGAAGGCCAAGGAGAGCAAGTCTCACCACATTATCATCGGTAGTAGTTATTCCCACACTGCCAAGCTCATCTCTATAGGTGGTGAGCTTATTTAGATATGTAGAAATAGTATCGCCCTTCTCCATGTTTATTCTTAGAAGCTTATCCTTGAGCGCCAATTTCCCCTTGTTGCTACTGTTCTGGTAGAGGTCCTTTAATGTCTTCCACATTGAAAATGGAGTATCCTTCCCATGGAGACTCGATACAATATGGTCTCGAACTCCCTAAAGGATGATATGTCTTCCCTTCACCACATACTGCTTGCACTCAGCCAACTCTTGTGCATTAGTTGAAGCTGGATTTGGGATTTCTTTATCAATGAATTCCTTCAAGCCATTGTCTTCTAATACAACCTCCATTATATATTTACATGCTATCTAATTCGAGCTACCTTCCAAGGCATACTCGAGTCTCAAGCCATAGAACGCCACTAGCCAACCTTGAAGTATGATATGAATTCGATTTGCACCTGCAACCCCGAACTTCAAACTTTGAATTATCTTCTCAGTGTACTGTTCATGGCTCTGATACCATGTAGAAAATATGTGTGTAGGTTTACCCAATAATGTAATATAAATCAAAGCAGAATACTATAACCTACTTCTACTATCAATTTGTGGAAGCTTAAAGATCGAGCTGAACAATATAACCAAAAGAAGAAGAATAAATCGCACAATACACATGAAAATACTTCGGGGAAAGCCTGAGCTAAAAACCCCACTATCCGTATTATCATACAAGGTGGAAATACATAGGAATTATACAAAGCCTTAGCTCTCACAGCTAGCTAGCTCTCAGTACAATCCTCACAGATGCTCATAGGCAAACCTGGCTTCTCTCAAGCCTTTCACTCTTCCCTCTAAGCTCCTATTTCCTTGCACACTTCCCTGTGGATGATCTTCACCTCACCAAGTGGAACACTGCTATCACACATTGTTAGAACTGTGCAATCGTCAAGGAATGATCACCTTGAATACATGCATGGGTTTTCTTTATAAGAAAACACATGCAACTAATAGTACTATGTCCTTGTCTTTAATCTCAACTGGGTCTTTCTTAGAATAGACATTCATGAGTTTATGATGAGAGAATCTTTAGTTAACTGGAGTACACTAGTTGAGTGCATGCATGCATCAACTGACTGTTAACTCTCTATTAGTTCCTCAAACAGTTTGGAACTAATTTAATTGTACATAACTTAGTAAACTGAGTTAACTAATTACAACTCAAGTATAACTCAATGTTATCTTCTTAATTTAAGGGATAACTCTTGCATTACTTCAGAAAGACTTCTAACTTGAATTTATCCAACTAATTAATTCAAAATGATTAATTAATTATTTCCAAGTAGCTATTAAGACTAAATTCAATTTTAATTCACAATTTAATTCAAGGACAATTTAAATTGGAATATTCTTGTTGCTACGTTTCAGCACTCACACAGAAAGTTGTATGCAATGTCGCGCAAACATCGTCATGGTCGTTCAACGATCTATCACAAACGTCATGCTTGTCACTCGTACAATCAGTTAGTCACATTGAGTAAATGTTGTCTTGATGGTTTGAGGATTTTTGTCATCGAGTAATGTTGACTGTGTGTTCGTAAGGTTGCATATGCACAAGTTCACTCACTCACACACTTAGCCATTTTGTTGAGGTTCTAACTACTGGATCACCCACCAACAATCGAACCCTTGCTAAGCTGCGTTGTGCAGTTTCAACGCTCAGTGAACATGTACTGCTACCCAAAATTGCATAGAGCTTGAGGTTGTCTCCTAGGAAGCCTACAATGTGCAGTCCTGGAATCGACCAAATTGATCGTCACCCTGAATAGCACAAAAGTTTCTCAGAAATCCATCTCAATCTGTGTTGCTCACAAGCGAATCAACCAACCCTCCTGTTAGTCAACTAGAGATTTTGACTAGGGCAGTGACCTCGGCACTCACTCCCCCAAAAAATTATCCAAAAGCTGCAGACCTTGCCTGCTCTGCTGACTAAAGAAATTGCACTGACATGCCTGAAAAATACCCTATGTCTGTCCCTGTCTCCCTCAAAAAATTTCATATTTTTTCCAGCCAGTCACCCAGACAGTCCACCTGCTACTCACCCTAAAAACTACACAGTTTTCATGAGTAGTCACTCAGCTGCCCAACACCTCGCTCAGCTCAGAAACTATGATGGGATGTCTAGCAATCTAGCCTCCTAGCAATTGGGTAGATTTCACCAGTAATAATAGAAATTGTGAGTAGTGAGTTTTTTCTGCCAAGCCCCTCTGCTGCCTACACTGCTTCCCCCAAAAAGTTGCATAGATCTACCCGCCAGCCGAGCTAGATCCTACAGACAGTCACTGTTGATCTAGATTGTCCATCTTAGTCTCCCGGTAACTTTTGCACAATTTTCACCGGTAGTGCCCAGAGACCGCGTCCCAGCTCGAAATCTTCTTGCGCAGTTTCATAGCCTTGCCCTCTCTCCTGGTCACCCGCATCCATAGGAAAACAAAAATACATGATGGTAGACTAGGAGGTTTATGGATTTGATTTTGTCTCATCATAAGTGATTCCAGATACAGGTACATGGATAATACATGACATGATGATAGACAATATGAACAAGGAGAGCACATGCAAGGATATTTGTTTGCAAATGGATGAGCGAATGATGCATGCGAGGAGATTTTCTCACAAATGGATGATGTATGCGAGGAGATATTTTCACAAATGGACAATGAATGTGAGGATATTTTTTTCTAATGGACAAACACATGAAGCATGGCAAAGTACAAGTGAATGAGCGACGTGAACATGCAACATCAAGCGCACACCAAGACCATTGAAGACTCTGCACACCTTTCCATGTGGAGGTGAAGCTATGATACACCAAGAGCACATCCATCACTCAACATCATTCCAGCTTGACATGGACATCAGCATCATCATGACCATACCAGCAATGTCATGTCGATTCACTTCACGAGTCATCTTGGCGACATGGCTACTTTGGTCCATATTGTTGTAAATCAATGTAATGTAACGTGGAAGTCCAAGAGACCCACATGTCACATGAAGAGTCATGTAAAGATGAAAAGTCAAATATGTCAAATATTGATGAGGGAAGTCAAACAGTCACAAGGGCCAGTTTTACCCTTGGCTATAAATGCCCCCTCATTTGTACATGTAATGGACATTTTCAGCTTGGCTCCTCCCACATAGCCTTGAGAGTCTGTAATCTTTTCTTTGAGGAGCGAGTAGTGGCTCCAATGCCCCTTTCATAGGGTTAGTGATGTATAGTGTACCGATGTGTATTGGAATTTTTGCTTAATTTAGAAGCCTGATAATATGCCAACATGTTTCCACACATGTATTGTAATTGTTTGTAAGACTGATCTTGGAACACTTGTAATGCATGTTGCTTTAACCTGTGTTAAAATAGTTGAACTGTTTCGGTTGCTTTAATACATATGTTTATGAAATTGTGTTGTATAAGTTGTTAACATGGTCCTACCTACATGGGCTGCCTCATTGGACATCAGACAAAACCTTTCCCATAAACTTGTTATAACAACCATCGCACTCGTGTAGACTACTCCATTGATTGTTGTACGTGTTATTCCATCTTGAGTGTTGTGACTGCTGACTGTGTGGACTGCTCCACTAGAAGTTGTGCATGTCATATTGTGTTGTGTGTATCTGACAGAGTTTGGACTCTTCCCTTCCAACTAGAGACTCACATGCACCACCTCCCTCTACGGGGAAAGAACATTGACATACTTAACACTTAGCACTCACCAGGCACACAAACCTGGCTATTCGAGGAAGAAGCAGACCACTCTCACATGCTGACAAGAAAGAGCTAAGGCATATCTTTAAAATAATGGCAATCAGTTCATCATACCAGATGGGACTCATATACCAAACGATGTGAGGTCTGCTTGGGACTTCATACCGGGGAGATCCCCTGAATGTTGGCGGGTCCAACACCATCAACTTTTTGGCGCTAGAAGGAGGGCTAGATGACAAGCTGAGCCTGTTACATCTGGGTTGAATCTCTTACCCAATGAATCATACACAATTCGTGCTCCTAGGGTACTTCTCTCATTTCTCCCTTAATCAACTATCAATCCCCAATGAGATTCTCGATCACCTGTCCTTGTTAAGTTTGGCTATGAGGATGAAATGTCCATAACTGAGCAGATTTTTTATTTTCTTCATCTCTATGAATCTAATGAAATTGATAGTGATGAGCTTGTTTTCATACTTTTCCTCCTCACCCTTGAAGGTCATGCTAATCAGTGGTGTCATATCGTGCCAAATGCTTTTGTCCATTGCCTTCTCACTTTCCTCAATGAGCTCCATGAAGCCTTTGATAAGTGTGACCGCCAAGATGTCTATGAAGGAATCTCTCATTTGAAAATGAATCCTGGAGAATTAGTTGAGGACTTTTCTACCTGATTCCTTCACCTATGTCCCGAAATTCTTAAATAGTTTGTGGACCTTGACTTCATTAGCCAAGAACTGAAATGCTTGGTTCATGTCTCCCGAAATGGTGAACCTCTAATTTCTATTTTTCCTCGACTCTTGTGGATCACAAGACCCGTCATGTATTGAAGGGGGTTCCCTTTAGCAGCCACTGCAAAGCTAAGAAATCTGCGTAGTGAGTACCCCCTCGTAGCGGTCACAAAGTTGAGAAATCCATGTAACATGTTCCCAACCCATCTTCTCAGTCATCTCCTGATCTAACAAAGGAAATTCCATAATGGCTCAGAAATCCTATGGAAAAGACTCATTCCTCCATTATGCAAGAGGACATCACCACTCATAACCCAAGTCTCGAGTCTAATATGTATCTCTTCCATCCTCCATCATTTACAACCCATGAATCCTTGCACCATGACTTGCTTGAACCATCCGCTTCACAAGCTAGTTGCCTGCACCCTCTTGATTCTCAAGCTATTGGCTCAGATTGCAGTCATGTGCAAGGCAGTCTCATTATACAGATGGAGGAGAAGGAAGGTGAAGACACGATCAATTCCTCTTCTATGTTTCAAAATGGTTCACATCAAAACATTGAGCTTCCATTCTCGATCGATTCTCAATCTATGAATCTTGGTGCAACATCATGCAAAATTAATTCTTCTAATAAACCTCTAGTCTTGGGCTATTATCACTCCCATGATTTTATATGTTGTGATGATCACCCAAGCACATCATATGATTTGTTTTTCCCTTATGTACACTCTAACTTAGATATGGAATGTGCACTAGTCAAAGCAGACGTCCATACTGAAACTTCCTTTGCACCTCATTGGCCCGTGTGTCCTACCATTCACAGCGCATCCACATGTGATGGAGATAATCCTTGTTCTCTTGCTCTTCATTTGATAATTTATCTCCTCAATTGACACAAGGCAATGAGGATGTCCATGATGAAAACAGTCTCAACGCGTGAGACTCTTCCCACTCATTGTCATCTTGTGTGTTGCATGAAGACAACTCATCAAGTCAGCTTGCTAAAGCTAAAAGGTTTGATGAAGCCTATGACAAAGATAGTTTTTATCCTAAGAGAAGTTTTGAAATCAGCAACAAAAACCATCCTCAAGTCATGCATTATCTGGTTCACATCTCAAGATACAATTTGTCAATTCGAGAAAGTTCCATGACGTGCCAGGGAGTCGAGGCATTTCAACATCAATTGATGGTTATGTCAGGACCACACGACTCTTGTAAGCCCACCGAACCAAATAAGATCTTGTTTCTCACACACAATCCATTTATCTGCATGGTTTCACTTGATGTGGAACCTCATGTAAAAAATATTTACTATTCTGGGTGTGATATTTCAAATTTTCAAATTTTCACTAATGACTGAATCCATGACTCTGTTACATCATGTCCATCTTCATGCACCTCTCTTACATCCAATTTGAGTTTGGAGTGTCTATCCCTCATGAAATCATGGAACAATGAAGTTTATCATCTCAAAAAATATCTTTATCTAGAATCATACTTATAGGGTGTTCTCTCTCATAATCAACTCCTTGGTCTTCTTATGGATTTTTCACATCAAATATGCCTACTCATCACACTAGAAATCTCCCCGTGTGATGATGAGCGCACAACTTATCAGACAAATCAGTTACTCTCATTTCAGCACACCCCAAATGGTTCTAGACATTCATAGTGTTCACATCCTTTCTACATTTGTATGCTGATCATGATGCATGCATAGTTTTTCACCAGTTGTAGGTGGGTGTTCTATCATATCTAGCGCACAATGAACTTGGTTCCCCCATTTCGAGCGTTCGCAAGATCGTTCAAAATTTTTCATTGCTCATGTCAAACTAGGAATATGGCACCTCAACGAGTTGGTCTAATTTTTCTTCTATCTAGGGTGGCTTTCATGTAGTGTATCATTTTCCCAACAGTACATCCAATGATAGTCGCTTTACACATTATGATCTTCACCATGTAACATCTTTCTCCTTAGACTTTTTTCAAGTAGGTGAGGCACTTCAGCCTACGCTAATGGCTATGGCAAGCCCTCACTATCTTGACATGACCAATGAGAATGACCAGACCTATATATTCGTACTAGATTCCCATCGTGATCCCCTCTCTCAAATCAGGACTCCATCTTCTCAAAGATCACGAGTCTTTCAAAACAGGCATCATGAATTTTATGATCCAATCGTTGAATGGTTGGAAAAATCTTACTCGGCAAGTCATGTTGTAGGTAACAAGCTTCAATCCTTCCTCACACTCTTTAAGAAACATGGTGTAGAAGAACACACACTTGAAAGAGGCCTTCAAGGTTTGTTGAAAATAGTAGTCATTGAAGAGGTAAGAATGTGTCTTGGGTGGGTGTGACACATCTTTCTACCCAGAGGTGAGACCTTCTCTCTCCTGTGTAGGTTTGCAAGTTTTTGTATTTTCTTTTGCACACAATTTTTTATCCATTTTAATCACTTATATATTTGTGATTACAGGTCAGGTATGCCTATAGTGGCTTCACTAGAAATTTCAATTCACATAACCCTATCCATTTAGCACATGGCCAATGTTGTGTCCATCTTATCTGTTCTTGGTTATAACCTTCAACTAATGAAGTCTTGATGGAAAATAAAAACTATCTGCAAGGGAAGCTTGGGTCCAACAATGAACCTGTGCCCACGCTAGGAAAACCCACGCTTGTGTTGAACCTTCTGCTTTATGTGTTCAAGCTCATCCAACTAGTAGAAACATAGAAGGGGAAAATCTAAATGGGCAAACCTAGGTTAGAGGTCTTACATGATTCTCTAAAGGAACAACCTCTTCCGATCTCAATAAGTTGGGATCCCTCTTCTATGAAAAAATAAATAAGTTCCTATGCACAATCCTATTTAAAAAATACAAAGGCGAAAGAAGAGAAAGGCTTCCTATGTAGAGAGGTGAAGCATGAAACTCCACCCGGGTACTGACTAGTCTCGCTAGAAGTGGAGCAATGTGTATGTTCCTGTGTGAATCTGTCGGGGTAATATCCAAGTCTGCTGGCAACAAATAAACACTAGAGATGAAATTTTATACTTTGAAGTTTTTAACTCGCGAGCCAAACTACCCTTCCAATTTCGAAACATTTGATCAAGTTGAAACTTTTTGTTGTGTTTGACAGAGTTGATGAAAGATGAACCATGTCTATTTATGGGATAAGTGGGCAAGCTGAAGTAACCCACACAACGATTCAATACTCCTTGAAAGACCAAGGCCCTGTGCTATCAATGAGCCAAAATAGAGAAGTTGGAATTCAACCAATGTGTTGCCAAGTTTTGTAGCGACTGCAACACCCTCCAAATTTTTGGCCTGCATCCAATTTCAAAGCCTCCCTTAGCTGTTTCCTTGATTTTTGCAAGCACTCGAGCTCACCCCATGAGCTCGTGTTGAGTCTTTGCACCCTCCTCGCTATACCATTCAACAGGCATCTTTCTTACATGTTGGTCACAATGTCATGCACGCAACCATGTTTTGGTGATGCAAAAGGTCCCCACTTCATGTGTACAAGTTGTATTCACTATGTAAACATTGATCACACTCACACATGAAGTTGTATGCACTATCGTGCAGGCGTCGCACTTGTCGCTCGTACCATTGGTTAATCACACCATGTATATGTTGTTATGATGGTTTGAGGCATCTTATTGTCGAGTCATGTTGACTGTGTGTTCACAAGGTCATGTATGCACAAGTTCAATCACTCACACACTTGGCCATTTTGTTGAAGTTTTGACAACCAGATCACCCTCCAACAACTCAACCCTCACTGAGCTGCATTGTGTAGTTTTAGCCCTCAGTGAACATGTAATGCTACACAGAATTCCACATATCTTGAGGCTATCTCCCAAGCAGCCTGCACTGTGCAATCTTGGAATCGACCGAATCGACTATCACCTAGAATAATGCAAAATTTTATGAGAAAGCCATCTCAATCTGCACTACTCGCAAGTGAATCAACAAACCCTTATATTGGTTGACTAGAGAGTTTGACTAGGCAGTGACCCTGGCACTCACTCCCCCAAAAAATTATGCAAAAGTTGAAAACCTTGCCCACTCCGCTGACTGAAGAAATTACGCTGACATGCCAGACAAACACCCTATGTCCGTCCTTATCTCCCTTAAAAAATTGCATATTTTTTCTGGCCAAACACCGAGACAACCGACCTGCGGCTCACCTAGAAAACTGTGCAGTTTTCATGAACAGTCCCCCAGCTTCCCAACATCATGCTCAATTTAGAAACTACGATGGGATGTCTAGCAATCTAGCCTCCTAAAAATTGCGCAAGTTTCACCAGTAGCACTCCTTTAGCCCATTGCTAGCTCCCTAAAAAATGTGGATTTTTTCCCAGAAAGCCTCCTGCAGCCCACTGCCAGCTCCGCGAAGGAATTACGCAGTTTTTATTGCCAATCTCGTCTACTTCATGCATTGCTTCCCATAAAAAATTATGTAGATCTTCCCATTAGCCGGGCCAGATCCCATAGACAGTCACTGCTAATCTTGATTGTCCATCTCAGTCTCCCAGTGAATTTTGTGCAATTTTCACAAGTAGTTCTCGGAGCCTGAATCCCAGCTTGAAATATGCCTTGCACAGTTTCATAGCCTTGTTCGCTTTCTCGATCATCCGCATCTGTAAGAAAACAACAATGCCTCATGGTAGACTAGGAGGTTTATGGATATGATGTCATTTCATCATGATTGATTGTAGATACAGGCACATGGATTAGACATGACATGAGGATGGATGGGATGAACAAGAACAACACATGCAAGGATATTTGTTCACGAACAAATGAATAAATGATGCATGCGAGGAGATTTTTTCGTGAACGAAAAACACATGAAGCATGCCAAAGTACAAGTGAAGGAGCGATGTGCACATGAAACATCAAGCAAACACCAAGACCATCGAAGATTCTAAACATCTTGCCATGCGGAGGTGAGTATGATAGACCAAGAGTAGATCCATCACTCAGCAACACTGTAGCTCGACATGGATAACACCAACAACACAAACATACCAGCACTGTCGTGTCGAGTCGTGTCATGAGTAATCTCGACCACATCACTACTATAGGCCATACTGTTGTAAATTAATGTAATGTAATATGGAAGTTTAAGAGACCCACATGTCATACACAGAGTCATGTAAAGTTGAAGAGTCAAATAATTCAAACACTCTTGACGGAACTGGAAGAGTTACAAAGGTCAGTTTTACCCTTGGCTATAAATACTCCCTCATTTGTAAATAACATGAACTTTTTCACCTTGGTTGCTCCCACATAGCTTTGAGAGTCTGTAATCTTTTATTTGAGGAGCAAGTAGTGGCTCCAACACTCCAACACCCCTCTCATGGGGTTAGCGATGTATGTTGTACAGATGTATCTTGGAACTTTCTCTTACTTCAAAAGCCTGATAATAGGCCAACATGGTTTCGCACATGTATTGTAATTGTTTGTAAGGTTGATCTTGGAACACTTGTAATGCATGTTGCTTCAACATGCGTTAAAATAGTTTAACTATTTTGGTTGCTTTAATACATATGTTTATGAAAATGTGTTGTATAAGTTGTTAATGTTGTCCTGCCTGCGTGGGCTACCTCACCAGACATCAGACATAACCTTTCCCATAAAATTGTTATAATGATTGTTGCACTTGCATGAACTACTCCGTTGAGTGTTGTACGTGCTATCCCATCATGTGTGTTGTGACTACCCCATCCGTGTGGACTGCCCTGCTAGAAGCTATGCAGGTTTTGTTGTGTTGTGTGTCTCCGACAGAGTTGGGACTCTTCCCTTCCGACTAGAGACTCACATCCACCCCCTCCCTCTACAGTGAAAGAACCTTGACACAAGTAACACTAAGCACTCACCAGGCACGTGAACCTCACTGTTTGAAGATGAAGAAAACCACTCTCACATGCTGACAAACAAGAGCTAAGGAATATCTTTAAGATAATGGCAATCAGGCCATGATACCGGATGGGTCTCCTACACGAAACAGTGTGAGGTCTAGTTGGGATTTCATACCGAGGAGATCCCTTGAATGTTGGCGGGTCCAACACCATCAACACATCCAAATACTTCAACTTAATTTTTCTCTCTATATATGTAAAGCATTTGAATACTATTGTGAAAAAAGGTGATACAATTAACAAACAACATTTTAAAAGTGTAAAATGCAACATTATTGCTTAGTACTTGCCTATTATGTGTACTTGATAGAAAAACTTATTGTAACTAGAATAAAAATAATACTACTTCTATGCAAAAAAATGTCAATATTTATAGTGATTTTTTAACCTAGCTTTTTAAAGTATATTACTATCTTTTTACACTAACATAAGGTACTAACTGGGATTTTTGAATAACACTAGCTTCCATGGTTGACCATGGTTTGTGATATACTTGGTTGGATATTTTGTATATTTTCTCATTGTTGATAGAGTGGACAATCCGATGACTACAGAGGCTTGGGGAACATTAGCGTATTACCCCCCAAATCCTTTTCGAGTCTTTCATTTTGTTAATGCTTCGACTTTCGGCTTTGCTCATGCGCATTGATGGAGGCCTCACATCTAGTTCTTTAGCATTCCGTTGTCACCCCAAGTATGCTCTCATTGTGGTTTGAGAATTGTTTCATTTTCAACCCTCTGTTATTTTGTTGTTTTTCTGAGTTTTACCTATGAATCATAGGCAACTATGGTCAACAGTCTGGTTTCCATAATATTTACATCGCACACAAGCAATCAATCATGGTCGACGATCGAGTTCAAGTGCAGTGATTTGCAACAACTCTATACCCTATAGATATGAATTCTTTGTTTAGAATGTATAACTAACAACATTTTCTTACAAATACACAGGTCCATAATAGTGAGATGGACAAGACATCTTACAGAGGTAAATCCTGCCTCATCTAGGCTACTCACTGCTCGACTGATGGGTCGGCCAAGAGCACCAACAATAGCCTGAAACAATGGACGAATGCAATAGGCCACCAACAAATTCGCTTGCATTGACATTAAGTCCACTCTACACGCATTACATTGTATAAATTCTAGTTGTAGATAATACTTCAAACAAAACATATTCTAACCTTCACCAATTCAAAAGTCCACAAACCTTATCCACCTAAAATTAAAATTTAAATTACAAACAACAAACAAATTAATTTATATTTATCTTAATTATCTACCTATAAATATAATTTTATTCTCATCGATATTATTTATTCCTTTGTTTTATATTTCTCTAAGATGAATAACGTATCCATTTTAAAATAAATGGTATCATGGTTTAGTTAGCACATGTATGACATTTTAAAAATAAATAGGAGTCGGTAACATATTAAATATAAAAAAGTAACATTAGGGGCAGGCCGCGAGTGTGTCACAACAGCTATTGTTGGTTTATTTTTCTATTTTCTCTTCATATGGCTATTGTAGAAGAGAAAAATTAGGGCTAGATTGCCTCCAGACCCTTTTCCATGGCCAATAATTGGAAATCTCCACCAATTGGTACAACCCACTCACCGTACTCTTAAAGCCCTTGCTGACAAATATGGCCCCATTTTCTTTAATTTCTATGATTAGGTTCTGTCCCTGCTGTCATCGTTTCTTCTTCTGAGATGGCCAAACTCTTTCTTAAAGCCCATGATTTGGTGTTTTCCAGCCGACCTCTAACATCCGCTGGGAAATACATATTTTTCAATTAGCAGGATGTGATCTTCGCTCAGTATGGAGATCACTGGAGGAAAATGAGAAAAATATGTGTATTATAACTCCTGACTGTCAAAAGAATCGAGTCCTTCAGGCCCGTGCTAGAGGAAGAGGTGTCTGCTATGATCCGTTCAATCTGGGAGGAGAGTGAGAGCGAAATAATAACCGTGAATCTGAGCAATGCCATCTCTACTCTCAACTACAATGTATTTTGGCGGATGCTGGCAGGGAGGAAATTTACTGACGATGATTTGGGTGGGGATTTCAGAAGTTTTAAGGATTTAATAGTAGATCTGATATCTACAGTGGGAGCTTTTAACTTCGGAGACTTTATTCCTTGTTTGGATTGGCTTGATCTACAAGGCATCAAATGGCGCATGAAGAAGATGCATAAACCATTCAATGAATTTGCAGAGAAAACAATAGAAGACCACGTTCCTCATCGCATTGCCTCGACCTCGAATCACCAGAAAGACGAAGAGCCCTATGTTAAAGATTTCGTCGATGTATTGCTCGAGAAAGCTGAGGCCGACTCCAAAATGACACGGGAAACTGTCAAGGCTGTTGTTCTTGTACATATGTCTCGCCGGCTTCGGCCATTCTTTTATAATTTTGGGTCCTCATTATTAATCTTAATTTTTTCAATATTTTGCATTGATTAAATTCATATTTGTGCAGGACATGCTCACAGGTGGTTTGGAGATGACATCGACTACCTTAAAATGGGAAATGAGTGAGCTGCTCAGACATCCCCATGTGATGAAGAGTTTGCAAGAAGAAATCGAATGTGTCATCGGCAAAGATCGAAAAGTGAATGAATCTGATGTAGCAAGCATGAAATTCCTGCACTGCGTGGTGAAAGAGATGCTAGGATTATACCCACCTGTGGTGATAGTGATTCCTAATGAATCTGTAAAGGTTGCGACAGTGGGAGGATACTATATCCCTAAGAAAACAACGTTGACTGCGAATTTGTGGGCTATAGGAAGGGATCCAAATTTGTCGGGGTTAGATGCTTCCGAATACAAGCAGGAAAGATTCATGAAGGATGAACATGTCAATTCAACAGATCAATCAGACTTCAGTATGATTCCGTTAGTGCAGGAAGGAGAGGATGCCCAGGGGCACCCATGTCTATTCCCATGATTGAACTCACATTGGCTCAGCTGGTGCACATTTTTAACTGGAGAGTTGAAGGTGATCCGTCCCAGCTCGACATGATGGAAGTGTGGGGGGCCTCGATTCCAAGGCAAGCTCTGTTGTTTGCTTATCCAACGTTGAGGGTAAGCTTTCCACTCTAGTACAGTTATGAAGCCGAAGGGTAACTTTTCCACTATAGTACATTTACGAAGCCTAAGAGTGGCAAGGCACCGGGCCGCTTTCCTATTTTCGCGACAATGGTTTTGCTATATGTTGTTCTCCTTTGTACCATTAGTTTCACTACTCACTTTTCTAAAATTGTTTATTAATCAGTCCAAATATTAATCAGTGTAAGACTATTTTCATTTGTGTTACAAGCTTTGAATTCTTTATGGTAAAGATTTTGTAAAATCACTGTATTACCATTAATCTAAGCAATTATTTATATATTTATATTTATATTTTTGGGCTAATTAACAAAGTTGAGGGTTGTCCAGGACTTGCCGTAGGCTAGCCTCAGCCCTAGCATGTTTAGCTAAGCATTATTCGCCTCATTTCTGGACTATTCTTGGACCAACATCAGTCTGAGGCTTAACCAAACTCGTGCCCACACTAGTTATACTCTTCAGTACTTTTGTGCATATTTTTAGTTTTCAACATTAAACCGGAACAACTATTTTTGAGCTTGTTTATCTTCAATAATTTTGTGCATACTTTTAGTTTTCAACATTAAATTGGGATCAACTATTTCTGGGGTTTTTTATCTTTCCTTCGACACCCTTAATAAGGAAGACATTTTTTTACTTTAAAAAAAATATTTCTTATCATAATAGACATTTATTTAACTCTTTCTTTTTCCAGTTAAAAAAACTCCATTATTTGATTTCTTTAACTTAAATGAATTTTCTTCTTTATTTTGTACCACTTTACTATCTCAATGATTTCCATTCCTTATTACTACACAAAATACTTCTATAAAGAGTTAAATTCCTTTTCTTCTTATGACACAAAGATTTACTTTAACATAATAAAAATCCTTTTTCATTATAATGTACATTCTTCTATAAAGAAATCATAAAAGGAGTTAAACATCACACAAGTACTTATCTGTCCTATCTAGTCTTCCAGGAAGATTAATGGGGAAAGACAGTACCATGAGACAGGAAATCACAACCAATTTTCTCCCAAAATTTCTCCCCCGAGATTTTTCTCTTTTAAACAATTTAGAAATACAATTTTGATTTAGCTTGTTCATAGTCCTCAAAACTGTTCATAGTCCTCAAAACAATACCACTCCAATCTAGAACTCTATACTGAAGGATCTTTTTTCAAAGGTTCCTTTCACTCTATATCCAAAGTTCGACTGGGCTCTATGTCCAACTCAAAAACCCATTAGCCTTAGCTTCTCAAAGTCTTGCCAACTTTGAAAACTTCTTACTCAAAGTATAAGCCCAAATCTTATTTTCTCTCTATAGCCATCATTGCCACTCGTGAATATTTTCCAAAAAACGTGGTTTTTTTTCTCGAAAATTAAAAATATATTTTAATTTTTCCTTTTTTGGTTCACTTAATATCGTTCCATTATATTGTTGCCGCTCTAAACAATGATCAATACTACTCCAAAAATGAGTTAAGACTGCTCAACAAAATATATATTAGTGCTCATTAATGTTGCATTGTATCCCATGCTCAATTTTATTGCCATATCAGTGAACGCTCTCCGCTCTCCAAAGTTGTTTACACAACCTTACGCTGCTCTCTAATGTTGTTTATCAACCCTACACTTTGTTGGAAATTTCTGGTAATTTCAAACAAAAATTTGAATAGAGAAAATGCTCTGTTTTCACATGATCTTAACACATGGAAGCTATTTTTTTTGCTAGAGAATAGAGTTTCACACACCAAAATAAACTTGTATTCATTAATCAAAATTTCCAGTTACAAATTTCTTCCTCCAACAGAGGGATTTCACAAACACTGCTTCAGATGCAGTAAAAATTACTCTGTCTCTGTCTTCAAATTCTACACTGTTGTGTGTAAAAAAAACAATTTCAATACATTTGTTGGAGCACATTACATTTTATTTTCAACCAACAAAAAAAATATATTCGCACTGCTGTGAGTTTTTCCCTTTTCCGCTGCTGCTCCTACTTCATTTCATTACCAAATAAAAACATAAAACATTCACGTTGCTGTGTAAATTTCCACTGCTCTGCTTTTCCTTTTCGCACTGTTGTGCGTTACATTTCATATTCAACAACAACACACTAAAAACTGGACATTACATATTGTTTGATTTATGCCCTAAAACAAAAATCTCGTGAAATAAAAAACTATAAAATTAAAATCTTTACCAAAACATACCAACCGTAATAAACCATATTAACTACATTCAATCAACCGTGCAATGTCAATCATATGGAGGTCCTCCCGAATAACCAAAAAACATATGTCCGCTACCACAAACCGTAGATCTGATCGGTTGGCTGACAGCCATTCCCCAAGAGTCCCTTTTAATCGAGCTTTAAGTTCCAGGGAATGAGTGGTTTTGGCAAGGATAGCTATGGACATGCGTCGACAGGTGAGTGTGATCGAAGTCCTTGGAGGAAAAACAGCTTTCGGCAAAAGGTGGTGCGGGGAAATCCATGGCGGTTGTGGCGTCGTTGTATAGCAGTTGCACGACAGTTGAAATTATATTTCAACACTCCCCTTTAATTTCAATTTTTAGGTTATCAGTCATACCCAGACATTTCCTCAAAAATTCAAAACTTTTCTGCCCCAATGGTTTGGTCAGAATATCTACAACCTGATCCCGAGTCCTGGAATGTTTTAAGACAATTTCTCCATTGTTTACCAATTCCTTGATGTAGTGAAACTTTGTGTCAATGTGCTTCGTTCTATTATGAAACACAAAATTCTTGGATAATGCAATAACTGGGCTATTGGCACAGAAAATCACAGTTCCTTTTACTTGCTCTTGGCATAAACTTCTTAACATCCTTCTCATCCAAACTGCTTGACATGCTATTGCTGTAGCTGCCACATATTCTGCCTCTGCTGTAGACAATGCTACAATAGGCTGTTTTTTATAAGCCCATGAAATAGCTCTTTAACCCATGTGAAAAATATAACCGAATGTGCTTTTCTGATCATCTACACTTCCAGACCAATCACTATCAGTGTATCCAATTAAATCTGAACATTCTGAAGTAATATATAAAATGCCAAACCTTTTTGTACCTTTAACATACCTCAGAATCCTTTTTGCTTTTTGCCAATGTGCTTCTTTTGGCCTCTCCATGAATCTGGAAATTAAACTAACAACATGCATTATATCCGACCTAGTTACAGTCAAATACATAAGGTTTCCAACTATGCTCTTGTACAAACTAGGATTAAAATCGTTGGTGCAGTCCTCTTTTCTAAGTTTTAATCCTATCACAGTGGGAGTGATTATTGCTTTGCACTCTTGCATATTAAATCTTTCCAATACTTCATTAACATATTTCGCTTGTGAGATAAAAATCCCATTTCCATTTTTTTCTACTTCTATTCCTAAGAAGTATCTCAGCAAATCCATGTCAGTCATTTCAAATTCTTCTTTCATGACTGTTTTGAAATTTTCAATAAGATAATCATCATTACTTGTGAAAATAACATCATCAACATATAACACAACAATTAGCATTTTACCATCCTTTTCTTTGATGTAGAGGGTGGGTTCTTCCTCACACTTTTCAAATCCACTTTCCAATAGATAGGAATCTATCTTACTGTACCATGCTCTTGGTGCTTACTGCAACCCATAAAGAGCTTTCTTCAATCTCCACACTTTGTGCTCTTGGCCTTTCTTTTCATAGCCTAGAGATTGTTCAATGTAAACCTCTTCCATTAACACTCCATTTAGAAATGCTGATTCACGTCCATTTGGTAAACTTTCCACTTGTTTTGTGCTGCTATGGACAACACTGCTCTCACGGTTTCCATTCTAGCAACCAGTGAAAAAGTTTGCTCATAGTCTCTCCCATACTGTTTCTTATATCCTTTGACAACAAGTCTTGCCTTGTGTCTTTCTATTTTGCCTTCAGCATTACTCTTGGTTTTATAGACCCATTTAACTCCAATGACTTCTCTTCCTTTTGGTAGTTCAACTAAATCGCATGTCTTGTTTCTTTCTATGGCATTGATCTCCTCATCCATAGCTTCTATCCATTTCCTATCCTTAATTGCTTCTTTGAAATGAATAGGGTCATCAACATGACAATATAAAACAAACAAAGAATTCATACCTTCATCATAAATGTCACTTAAATTTTTGAACTTCTTACCTCTTTCATTTGGTGTACAAGTGCTTGAAGACGCACTTGAATTTCCTTCTTGTGATGTGCTTGGAGAAGCACTTTCATTTCTCCTCAAAGGTGTCGCTTGCTGCCCTTGTGTTGGCGCTATTGTTTGGGGATGTATTTCAGCCATCTCCTCATCATCTTCATGATGTGACAAAGAGCTCTTAACATTCACTGTTTTCTCTATCCTTCCATTCCAAGCTTCCTCCTCAATGAACTGAACATCTCTACTCACAAAAAACTTCTTGGTGGATGGGTTATACAACCTATAAGCTTTGGATTCCTCACTGTATCCAATGAAAATACATTTCTCCCCTTTGCTGTCCAACTTCTTCCTTAGTTGATTTGGAATGTGTGCATAAGCCACAAATCCAAAAACTTTCATGTGGGTGACTCTTTGCTTTCTCCCACTCCATGCTTTTTTGAGCACTCTGTTCATGACTGCTTTTGTAGGGAATCTATTCAGAATATACATTGCACAGTGTACAGCTTCAGCCCCATAATCGTTTGGCAAATTCTTTTCCTTTAACATACTCCTCGCCATATCCATGATTGTCCTATTATTCCTTTCGACAAATCCATTTTGTTGCGGAATGTACCTAGTGGTAAACTATTTATAAATTCCATTTTCTCTACAAAATCGTAGAAATTATTTGGAGATATACTCACCCCCTCTATCAGTTTTTAGAACTTTGATATGAAGCTCACTTTGGTTTTCTACAAGTGCTTTGAAATTGCAAAAATTTTCAAACACTTCACTTTTATTCTTCAGAAAATATACCCAAGCCTTCCTGGTAAAATCATCAATAAATGTTAGTATATAGTGGCTTCCTGCAAGTCATGGAGTTTGCATCGGTCCACAAAAATTTGAGTGGAAAATCTCTAAGGGTTCCTTTGCCCTTATGCTCTTTCCTGATGGAAAACTTTCTCTGTGTTGTTTCCCCAAGATAAAACCTTTACAAAGGCTATCTATTTTCTCTTTTAATGGTAGTTCTCTTACCATTCCTTTTATGTTTAACAAATTAAGACCTCCAAAATTGAGATGTCCAAATCTCAAGTGCCAACAACAATTTTCATCCTTTGGTTCGCTTTGGAAAGCCTCTTGTGTAATTGCTGCAATTTCTACTCCATATTTCAAAACTACTTTTCTCCTGAGAGGGAACATCCTGTTCCTTGTCATCTTCACTTCAGCAATACATAGTTTGCTGGGTGCTCTATCCATGATGGTGAATACATCATTTTCAAAGAAAACATTGTAACCCTTTTGAACAAGTTGTCCAATACTTAAGAGGTTACATTTCATTCCAAGAACATAATAGACATCTGTTATGGTTTTCTTTTCACCTTTCCTTGTTAAGATATATACTTCACCTTTTCCCATAACAGAAACTTTACTATCAGTCCCCTGTGTGACTTGTGACTTCACACTCTGATCTAACTTAGAAAATAGGGCTATGTTTCCTGTCATATGGTTACTACAACCAGAGTCTAGAAGCCATATATCATCACTCTTTGTTTAAGCTATATTACAAGCTAACAACAAATTATCTTGGCTGATATTTTCTCTAGTGAAATTTGCACTAGATATATTATTCATATCATGTTGCTTCTTCCTACATTAATTTGCATAATGCCCATATTTTTTACAATAATAACATTGGACATTGGATTTTTCATACCTTTGTCCTTAAGCATGATATTGTCCACTTTGTTGGCTGCTGCCTTAGCCTTGGTTCTGATTTGAATTGCTGCCTCTTCCTTTAGTGTTTGTTGGACTGTTTCTTCCACCTCTGATTTGGCTTCTGCCTCTTCCTCTCTTGTTTCCTTTGCCTTGACCTCTTCCTCTTCCAAAAGACATCTGGGTCTTAAAAGCTTGCTCTAGAGATGACTTTTCATTTCTACTCAATCTTTGTTCATGTGTTATCAGTGATGCATGCAGTTCATCAACTGAGAAATTTGTGAGATCCGTTGTCTCTTCTATGGTGGTGACAATCACATCAAACTTTGAGGGTAGGACTCTCAATAGTTTCTCCACAATCCTCCTTTCTTCAAGAATCTCTCCATGAGACCTTATCTGTGTGACCAGACCAATCACCAGTGTGAAGAATGAGTCGATATTCTCTGACTCATTCATGCATAGATTCTCAAAATCTCTCCTCAACAACTGTAGTTTTGTTGTCTTCACTTTCTCCATGCCTTGATACGCTATCTTGAGAGTTTTCCATGCTTCTTTGGATGTTTTGGCTGCTGCTATCCTTGGAAACACACTCTCATGCACTACTTGATATAAGAAGAAGAGGGCTTTAGAATCCTTCTTCTTATAGCTCTTCAACAGATCTTTCTCTACTTGAGTTAAATTATTAAACTCATTTTCCTCTGCTAGTTCTTCAAATCCATCCTCAACAAATTCCCATAGGCCTTGTGAGGCAAACAGGCCTCTCATGGTTATTGCCCAATAGTCATAGTTCTTCTCATTAAATAGTGGGAGTTGGGTATTATAGATACCCATGCTAGTGCTGGTGCTGATGTTGGTGCTGGAGCCATCCATTCTTGCTCTCTAAACTATGCTTCAAAATGCTTGAATATGTATTAAAAAATAACTGACTATCTTCAGTAGTAACACAAAAGCTAGTTTGAGAAATACCTTGGATTTGTCTTGATTGAGTCTTCACTCTGCTGGAGAAGCTGCTGCAGCAAGAAATCCTTCCTTCAGATTCTTTGACACCTTCAAAGAGCCTGGACAAGCTCCAATACCATGTTGGAAATTTCAGGTAATTTCAAACAGAAATCTGAATAGAGGAAATGCTCTGTTTTCACAGGATCTTAACACAGGGAAGTTAAAAAAAGTTGTTTGCTAGAGGACAGAGTTTCACACACCAAAATAAACTTGTATTCATTAATAAAATTTTCCAGTTACAAATTTCTTCCTCCAACAGAGGGATTTCACAAACACTGCTTCAGATGCAGTAAAAAAAACTTCTGGAAAAATTACTCTATATCTTCTGGAAAAATTACTCTGTCTCTACCTTCAAATTCTACATTGCTGTGAGTAAAAAAAATAATTTCAATACATTTGCTGGAGTGCATTACATTTCATTTTCAACCAACAAGAAAAATATATTCGCACTGCTGTGCATTTTTCCCTTTTGCGCTGCTGCTACTTCATTTCATTACCAAATAAAAACATAAAACATTCATGCTGCTGCGTAAATTTCCATTGCTCTGGTTTTCCTTTTCGCACTACTGTGCGTTACATTTCATATTCAACAGCGACACACTAAAAACTGGACATTACATATTGTTTGACTTATGCCCTAAAACAAAACTCTCGCGAAATAAAAAACTATAAAATTAAAATCTTTACCAAAACTTACCAACTATACTAAACCATATTAATTACATTCAATCAACCGTGCAATGTCAATCATATGGAGGTCCTCCCGAATAACCAGAAAACATATGTCCGCTACTACAAACTGTAGATCTGATCGGTCGGCTAACAACAATTCCCCTGGAGTCCCTTTTAATCGAGCTTTACGTTCCGGGGAATGAGTGGTTTTGGCAAGGACAGTTGTGGGCACGTGTCGACAGGTGAGTGTGATCAGAGCCCTCGGAGGAAAAACAACTTTTGGCAAAAAGTGGTGCGGGGAAATCCATGGCGGTTTTGGCGTCGCTGTATAGCAGTTGCACGGTAGTTGAAATTATATTTCAACACACTTTTTTCTATTATTAATATATACAATATGGTGCTCCAATACATATATAAAATAATGTTTCTTCATGTAGAAAAATAATGTTACTCAATTAAAAATTGTGCGTATATAAAATAATGTTGCTCCATATAAAAAAAATAATGTTAATTTAAAATTGTGGGTATATCATGTTAGGAGGCAAAACCCTAATTTATAAAAGTACTAATAATATCTCCATGATTCCATTTCATACACAATCCATGGCTTGAACGTTGCACACCATTGAAAGGTTAGACCATCAAAAAAATGCAATGGCATAATAAAAGTTTCAGAATATAAATAACTAGCACCAATATATATGAAGAAGGTTGTATTCGCATTATATTGCATTGTAATGTGGTTGGAAGAGCAAATTGCATTGTATTGAATATATTATACATATCGCATTATATTACATTGTAATGTGGTTGGAAGAGAAAATTGCATTGTAATGCAACTCAATTCAACACATTGCATTGTATTGATTATATAACTGTATAATGTTGTTCTTGATTTTTATTATTGCTTTGATAATAAAACTCATTTGACTTTTATTGTTGGCTTGATCATAAAAAACCATTGGATACAATTTTTTTTATTCCTAGCTGCACCTTAAATGTAATTAAAAAAATTGTATTCCCAACCAATAAATCTGTATTACCAACCCAAGGATGTATTAATGTTCCAACAACATTAATACTCTAATTGTATTTGTAATATGTAATATATTAAACCATTATTTTTTTGGATCTTCAAGGTACTCATTCAAAATATAAGGTTGTCTTATGACGCGGGAGCATCCCAGTGAAGAGGCGACAACTGGGAGATTTTATTTATTTATTTTCATTTTATCTTAACAGATAGGGAGGAAAACACTTCTATTTCATTTAGTTTCATTTTGTGTCATTTTTAATTAAGGCTAAATCAGCCATTGTTAGTTTTTTAAACTAGACAAAATAGGATTATTTAGGAACTTGTTTGAAGAAATTGTTTAGTAACTAAAAGAAACCGAGGAGCAGTTCCTCAAACTATAAAGGAAATGCTAACAATGTATTGAAAAGGAAAAATCAGAGATGATGGAATGGCTGGCATCCAAAGGGGAGAGAGAGCCCAGAATCTGTAACCTAGAATAATTTGAACTTCTATGATAGGTAACAATTCAAATCTATCATTTAATACAGTAGATTAAATTTCGTTACATTCTTTGTGCATAGATGTCTCACGCATCAAAATGAAAGCAAGAAAGTGAAACCATTTTTCTTTTCAAAGATTCGAACAAACATGGACAAGCATTCAGTGGCAAGAAGCATTTTCAAGACCGAGAACTGAATAGAGGTGCATGAATACATATATTTCATTTATCAATAAAACAAACCCCAGGTACTAATTACATTCTCCATTTAAACAAAAAATACATTTCTTGTACATGGCATTTTCATTTTTCGTTCAATAAAAATTCACTATACAAAAAAATTGTAATCAAGAAATCCCGAAGGGTTCTAAACCCATGAAACCAGAACACATTACAGTCCACAGGTTATGCCTAAAACTTCAGGGCATGAACACCTCGAAGATCATACACAGATATGAAGGACCCAAAACATCAATGGTATAGCCGAGTCACAAAGAAGAGCAAGTGATAGAACAACTGCTGTAAAACTAAACACACAAGAAAGCAAGTAAGGAGACCACTATAGCTATGGAAGGACCCTAGTTGAGTTTCCCTAAGCCTGTGAATAGTCCCCAAGATGAAACTATGGGGCATCGATTCCCTGGAAGGGCCTGCACACCACCACAGAGCAGGGCAGTTGTCAGTATGGAGCCAAGAAAATTGAAAGGATAACAATGAAAAGATAACAGGAAGGAGAATGAGGATCTTACTTGGAGAAGAAACACTTTCGAAATGAAGGACGAGAGCCGAGACGAACAACAGAGAGTTTCCACCAGTGAATGAGCCATGAACATGCTTTGCCTACTCACTAAGGCACTAGAGCATTAGGACCTTTAAAAACTAGGAGTGAAATTGAAACCAAAAGGAGGAGCTTAGTTGAAATTGAGAGCGTCGAGTTGTCCTATGTAGTAGTCAAGCAGTGACCTGCGATTTGCATAGCCGAAGCATAACCAGAACCCACATCAACAAACAAATCACCACAAAATGAATAGAAACGAGTTCGAAGCAAATAATGTAGACAAACAAACTTGTGAGAGGGAGAGGACCTGAAACCCTCCAAACACCAGAGCAATGAGTCACCATACGGAACGAGCAGAGGCATAGCAACAACAGACCACGGAGAACGAACAGAGACATAGCGCCAATATACCACAGAGAACTAACGAAACATATCAAACCACCATACGGAGAAAACAGGGCACAATACTTAGCAGCCATTGCAGAAACCACGCGAGAACATAGAGTAACCGCAAAGCAAAACCATTAAACAGGAGAAATGACCTGCAAAACCCCTTAGCATAAGTGATAACCCTTAGTCGCAAGCCCGAGGTTAGCACATAGGGTGACAACATAACATTAAACCACAATTAAGACACACATGAAAAACCCTTCCACCAAACTCAACTTCAAACAGAAGAATTAGATAGTCAATAGCCATGCGTCGCTCCTCGGGATCGCCACCAATTTTTGGTATTAGAGTAGGTTGTCATTTTCTCTCAGAAAAAAAAATGGAGGTAGGAAGAAGGGGTTGAGGAAGATGCATCAGAAGAGTAGCAGATGAAGGGATATGGGAAGAAATTATGAATTTAACTACACGTTTGGCAGCAGCGGAAGCAGGAAGGCATAGAGATCCAGGAGGTGGGGATGACAGTGAGTAGGAAAACATAGCCATGACGGATGGGTGAGATGAAAAAGGATGGGAAATTAAACTATTGAGGTCAATTGTGTTGGCTAGCACCAAGCCAAGACCAAAGCTCTTTAATTATGATGGCAGTTTGTCCACAGAGGTATTGTTAGACTGGATAAGTGAGCGAGATAAAGATTTTGAGTATGAAGAAACTAGCGAAGACAAGAGGAGATTAAACAGACCATTGATTAAAAAATGGGACAGGTTGGTTGCTAGGATGAAGAGCAAGTTTCTGCCTAAAGATTATCAAATTGCCCTTTATCAAATTGCCCTTTATAAAGGAATATACTGAAGAATTTGATAGAGTTAACCTCAAAGGTCGTTACATTGAAGATACCACTGAGAAAACAACGAGGTTTGTGAATGGTCTACGGATGAAGATCCTAGACAAAATTAGTATTCTTTCCCCTAAGACTATAGAGGAAGCTTATCAGAGTGCTTTGTAGGCAGAGGAAAAGATTACTAGGACACAAAATGCCAGGAGAGGACGTGGTTCTGGTAGAGGTCAGGGACAGACCTTTCGTAGAGGTAGGAATGCCAACATTAATGAAGAGGGCAGTAGTTCGAAGACTTAGAGACAAAGTGAAAGGTGTTATCACTTAGAACTAAAAATTTGATGCATATAATTGTCTGTCCTAGTCCGATGACAAAGGTCTGTGTTAAAGTTGATTTCATTTTATTTTTTTTCACTTAGGATTTGGAGTTTTAAAAGTTTTTAACTCAAACCATACTCGACTCCTATTGGTTCTCCTCCACCCATCATTGTTCCATAGTCATGTCTTGTCTTATCTGAGTCACCGTGTCTTTTAGTGATTTCGCAGCGTAATCCCATTTTCCAGTTTCGCAGCGCAATCATGGTTAAGCAGTTTCACAGCGCATCATGATTACGCTGTTTCGCAGCGCATCATTAGAATTTAAAACTAACAGCACTGCGAAATCATGGATTTGTGCATTTCGCAGCGAATCTTTCTCGAAATGTCAAGTCCGTAGGTGAGTCATCAATTGTGTCCACTCATGTCAGTTTGTGTACCTCTTGTATCATGTTTGAACACTCATTTGCCACTACCCCACCAATAGATCTGTTGATATGCACAGAAATATCATTCCCAAGAGATTTTACCGTGCATAGACCTTAATGATGGTCGTAAGTGCTACATGAGTGACAAGTCTGCTTGATTATGTATTGAAGTGTTTCAATGAAAGAATTTGAATTTCAAGCGAGGCTGATTTCAAGCGAGCCTGATTACAAGCGAGGCTGAATTAAAAAAAAGAGTTGAATCATCATTTCGACCGGAGCTGTTAGACTTTGTGTGTGAGATCTCGAAGGGAAAAATGGAGAGAAAAGAGCACAGATCCGGTAAATGCCAGAGGACTGACCCTGAAGGCCTGGACATAGCGTTGAGGGATGAAGGCGTGAAGAAAGCATTCAAAGATGCCGGGTGCTGGAACTTTTGCAAAAAGCTACAAGGAGGACATGCGCAAGTAACTAAAGAATTTGTGCTAAACTTCACTGGTTTAAATTCAAAGATAGCTATGCTAGAAGTACAGGTTTCTCTAGAAGCAATATCTGCTGTGACAGAGATCCCAAGAGGACAGGAAGAATGGTTTAAAAATTTTAAGTTTGCTATGAATCCTTGTAAGAAGTTTTTAAAGGAGGCATATGTAAACGAAGACTTAACAAAAGCAGTGCCCAGAAATTATGTCAAGGAACATTATGCTCTTCTTCTCACCTGCATACAGAAATATTTGACCTGTGAAGGAAAGTACAATAAGGTCTATTCTTACCATTTTAAACTGCTTTTGCATTTCACTGGGAAAGTCTCCATAGACATTCCTTTTTATTTGTTTCGCAGTTTGAGTAAGATGTGTGATGAGGTGCAGCTGAGGAAAGAGGACTGTGAAACCTCTTTTTTTCATCATGGTTTGATTAAGTTGCTAGTTTTAGATGGCCTCCAAAAGATAGGCAGAGACTGGAATTCGTTTATTTTCATGCATGGATTCCAAAGCAAGACTGGCATTAATCCACAACCAGCCAGAGAATTCACCATAGCTGAGCTTCAAAAGGAAGTAAGAGCTAAAAAGAAAACCAAGTCACAGCTAAGAAAACCAGTGAAGCTGTTAAACAGACATGGACAGCAAGAGCAAATAGAAAGATAAATCATGCATTGCATTTTTTATTCACAAATGATGTATATTTATGGTACATTATGTGACCATTGGGATTCACATCCCAAGGTCTCTTAGACTGCTTTTTCCATTCGGCTTCCACGCTAACCCTTTAGGATTAGGTGTCCAACATTCCCCCCCTTAATCCGAAGGGTTATGTATGAGTCCAAGAAAAGAGCTGTAATACAAAATGTGCAATAATGCATGGCAACACTAGGCTGAATTTGCTCTATGAAATGTTGGTAAAAAGGGCGGTGGTTTAAGGATAGCCACCAACACTGGAACTCTTAGTGCAGTTCCTGGAACTCTTCCAAAACTGGCAAGAAGCTGAAGTCTTCTGCTAGAGGAAGTGATCCTATTGTT
>APFE031597602.1:60463-79272 GCA_000404065.3 Pinus taeda
ATGCCGGGTGCTGGAACTTTTGCAAAAAGCTACAAGGAGGACATGCGCAGGTAACTAAAGAATTTGCGCTAAACTTCAGTGGTTTAAATTCAAAGATAGCTATGCTACAAGTACAGGTTTCTCCAGAAGCAATATCTGTTGTGACAAAGATCCCAAGAGGATGGGAAGAATGGTTTAAAAATTTTAAGTTTGATATGAATCCTTGTAAGGAGTTTTTAAAGGAGGCATATGTAAACGAAGACTTAACAAAAGTAGTGCCCAAAAATTATGTCAAGGAACATTATGTTCTTCTTCTCACCTGCATACAGAAATATTTGACTTGTGAAGGAAGGTACAATAAGGTCTATTCTTACCATTTTAAACTGCTTTTGCATTTCATTGGGAAAGTCTCCATAGAAATTCCTTTTTATTTGTTTCGCAGTTTGAGTAAGATGTGTGATAAGGTGCAGCTGAGGAAAGAGGACTGTGAAACCTCTTTGTTTCATCATGGTTTGATTAAGTTGCTAGTTTTAGATGGCCTCCAAAAGATAGGCAGAGACTAGAATTCGTTTATTTTCATGGCTGGATTCCAAAGCAAGACTGGCCTTACTCCACAACTAGCCAGAGAATTCACCATAGCTGAGCTTCAAAAGGAAGTAAGAGCTAAAAAGAAAACCAAGTCATAGCTAAGAAAACCAGTGAAGCCACTGATCATTCAAGAACAACCTCAGCAATCAACAAAGGAAAAAACTCAGGATAAGAAGACTGTACCTGAAACAAGTAGATCTGAAGCAGTCTCAAGGGTAAGGACAAGAAGCCAAATAAATAAGGAAAAAGGTAAAGCCATAGTTGTTGAAGAGAGCCCAGTGTCTAAGGCAAGCTTGAATGATTTATTACAGGCCATTGAATTCGAGCAGTCTGAACCAGTTCATATTGATTTGACACAGTCACCGTAAGAAGGTAACAAGAAGTCTAAGGCCTCAAAAAGGCTTAAATTCGATGAGCCAGGTGAAGAATTTATTTTTAAACCCAGAAGACCTATTACAAGGAAGCAAGTAAAGGAAGCACTGCCAAGAACAGAGGAAACCGAGAAAGTTAGGCAAAAAGATACAAGCAGAATAGTCATCACATCTCAAGGAGATAATATAGCAGCCATAAAGAGCTAATTAGAAGCAGCTAAATATGAGATTGCCAAACTGAAGAAAGCTACTAGAGAACATGCAGTCGTGTATGCAAATTATCATAAAGCTGTGTGGAAAGGAAGTGAAACCCTAGAAAACCAGTTGAATTCAGTAGTGAATGGCCATGCACAATTTCACACATGGACAATACCAGCAATCAAAGAGGCCAAATACATTAGAAAGATAAATGTGAACCTAAGAGCTGGGAATAAAGCTATGAAGAAGAAAATTGAAGACCTGAAGGCACAGCTAGGCCAGTTACCTGCTAAATGAATTTTCTTTTCAAGAAAGGTTTTGTTCCATATTTTTGTCAAATTTGTTTAGTCTTATTGTTTTGAAGACATGTAAATCCCTGCTATACATATGAAAAATCAAAGGGAGTTTTTGGCAATCAAATGTTTTGGGTGATAAAGATCTCGGGTCAAAAGCAAGCTATTTCAAATAATTCAGCAGTTTCGTAGCGCGCTACGAAACTGCTGTAGGTGATGATTTTAACGCAGACAGGCAGTTTTGTATTATGAACGAGAATTTTGAAAGAGAGACACCTAAAGGGTATGCAAGACATCAGATGGAGCTACAATAGTCATTCAGATCAAGACAGGTGTACGTTTAAAAAGGTGGAATATTTTAACCCAAGTTTAAATTTCTGTTGTAAAGCCCTTTTATCATTGTTCAAAAGGTATTAAATGATTTGCATACAAGGAACTTTTGCCTGCACACATGTCCATCGATGCAGCCTATAAAACATCAAGAACGTGGCAGTGTTCTATATTTTGGGTTATTAAAGGCTAGAAGACATGCTGTTGTACATTCGAGCAATTTGAGGAAAACCGGAACCGAGAAGCAAGGGACATCTCCTAATACCACTGAGCAGTTAAAAGATTCAGCGTTCAAGGTCAATATGGAGTATTAAACATCCAGCTCATCCAAATAGAAAGAGGACCAGGTGTCAAAGAACAAGGAGAAGCCACTATGCATGGAAAATGGAGTTAGAGTCATAGTTAATTTAGAACTCTTTAAAACTCCAGTCAGCACTTTATTGTATTTAATAGTTAGTTAAATAGCTGATAGGTGTCATTAGAGATAGTTATCGAGTTATCAAATTCCCCTCATGCTAGAGGAGGAAGCTCGAATTAGTTAGAATAAGGATTCTATATATAGCTGAAACAACAATGTAATGGGGGTTGGAAATTTTATAACAGAGTACTGTTTTGGCTTATGTAAAGACAGAGTTCAGTAATATAAGTTGGCTGCTTTTCTTCTCAGGATTCATGACGGATTTCCATGTTCAGAATGTGTGATTTTATTCTTTCCTTAATGTATTTTACAGTTGCATAGATGTGTAATCACTCAGAATTCACTGATTGTGCTCTGATTTCCTGTATGCATTTATGAACTGTGGTTTTATATGAGTTGTGTTCTGGACATCCAAATGCTAAATGCCATGACTTCTATGTAAAGGAAGTATCATTGTTTACTGAAGTATGATTGACTCCATAGGCCCAATGGAAACTTATGTAATGTTTATCCAGCCTTCATATTTGTCAATGTTATTCCACAAGAGTTAGCCATCTAATTATTAGTCAAAATCAATAACCCTTTGAGAGAGCTCTCTCAGGCTAAGGAGGCTAAGCCTTAGTCAAAAGATTGGTTTGAAATAGTTACTTGAAGTCTTCCTGGTTTGCAGCCTTCCAGGGCTTGATTCTGATATAACAAAAGGGAAGGTAACACCAGAGAAGGAAGATCATACTAGCGGGGAAGACGTAATGGCGAAGGCAGAGGAAATGCCTATTAGTGTTACAAGTGTCACAACTGGGGACACAAGTAATTTGAATGTCTTGAAAATGAAAAAAATAGGTAGATGGGAGCATATGGCACTAAGCCTGATGAAGTGGAGGCACCATCACAGGAGGTGGAAAATATGTGAGAGACTGGGGAATCCTTGGTGCTGAACAAGGTATTATAAAACTAGATAAAGAAGTAGCTGACCAGACATAGAGGAAAGCATTGTTCCAGACTGTATGTAAGTCGCATGGGAAATGTTGAAAATTAATTATAGATAGTGGAAGTACTCATAATCTGGTATCTACTGGAATGGTGGGAAAATTGGGTTTGAAGAAGTTGAAGCACCCAACCCCATACAGGGTGTCATGGTTGTAGAAAGGCCACCAATTGCTGGTCGATGAGCAGTGTGAAGTAGAGTTTCATATTGGGAAGTACAAGGACAAGGTGACTTGCAATATCATGCCTATGGACGTGTGCCATATTCTGTTGGGCAGACCATGGTAGTATGATAGGAAGGTCGTCCATGACAGGGCAAAAAATTGTTACAAGTTTGTTAAAGATGGGATAAAGCATACCCTAGTGCCCATGCAGGAAGAGGAAGCTGCAGAAACCAACAGGACAAAAGAACTACTGTTAGGCAGAAAAGAGTTTTTACGATAGATGGAGGATGATGAGGTGAAGTATGAAGTTGTGCGAAGGCCAAAACCAATATTGATCCATACTGAAGTCACTGATTACCTAAAGAAATACAGAACATGCTGCAAGAGTTTAGTGATATTTTGGTAGACGATCTACCAGACAAATTACCACCGAAGCAGAGCATTAGTCACCATATTGATTTTATTCCAGGAGCTAGTTTTCAAAACAAGGCTACCTACTGGATGAGTCCGAAGGATGATGAAGAAATCTAGAAGCATGTGCAGGAGTTGTTGGATAAAGGACTGATTCGGGAGAGTTTAAGCCCTTGTGCGGTTTCAAATATTTTAGCTCCCAAGAAAGGAGATGAGTGGCGAATGTGCACGGATTCATGAGCTATTAACAAGATTACTGTCAGGTACAGGTTCCCTTTATCTCAAATGGTTGATATGATGGACTGTTTAAGTAGAGAAGCGTACTTTTCAAAGATAGACCTGAAAAGCGGCTACCACCAAACCAGAATTCAAGAAGATGATGAGTGGAAGACAACTTTCAAGACTAATGAAGGCTTGTGCGAATGGCTGGCTATGCCATTTGGATTGAGAAACTCCCCTAGCACATTCATGCGGCTGATGAACGAGATATTGAAGGAATTCATTGGGAAATTTATGATTTTACATCTGGATGATATACTTATATTCAACAAAATGAAGGAAGAACATTTTTGACATGTGAGGTATGTATTGCAAAAATTATAGCAGAATACATTACTAATAAATTTGAAGAAATGTTATTTTTTCATGAAAAAATTGATTTATTTGGGATTTGTGATTTCTGAGAATGAACTAAAAATGGATCCGGAAAAGGTTGCATCCATAGTTAGCTGGCCATCCCCCAAAAGTTTGTTTGAGGTACGGAGTTTCCATGGATTGGCGATTTTTTATCGGAAATTTATTAAAGTTTTCAGTGGGATTTGTGCACCCATGTTGGACACCATTTAGAAGACAAATCAACCTTTCCATTGGACAGAAATGGAAAAGAAGAGTTTTCAGCTGCTCAAAAGGAAAATTATTGAAAAACCGATTTTGAGATTACCAGACTTTAGTAAACTTTTTCAAGTCCATTGTGATGCCAGTGGGACAACCATTGGCACAGTGCTTAGTCAAGAGGACAAGCCAGTAGCCTATTTCATTGAGAAACTAAATGAAAGTAGGAAGAAGCACATGCCTTATGACAAGGAATTTTACGCAATGGTTCAAGCGTTGAAGCATTGGAGGCATTACCTGTTGGCCAATGAATTTGTCTTGTTTTTAGACAATTCTGCATTGCAGTATATTATGTAGTAGCATAAGCTTAACCATAAACATGCAAAGTGGGTGGAGTACTTTGAGAGTTTTACGTTTGTGTTGAAACACATTAGCGGTCAAGCCGACAAAGTGGCAGATGTGTTAAGCAGGAGGAATTTGATCCTACAGGAAAGTATGATACAAGTACTAGGATTTGAACATCTTAAGGACTTGCATGAGGTAGATGTAGATTTTAAGGAAGCTTATGAAGCTTTCCAAAATCCATTGTTGAGAGATAACAGTTCATGGCTGGACCATAATATGCAGGAAGGGTTGTTGTTCAAAGGAGGGAAATTGTGTATTTCAGAATGTTCTATGAGAGAGAACTTAATCCAGGAAAAACATAATGGAGGTTTAGTTGGACATTTTGGCATAGACAAGACCTTGGATCAATCGAGTCACTTTTACTATTGGCCAAAGATGCGTAGAGATGTATAGAGGTTTGTGACTAGATGCAAGGTGTGTTAGCTTGGAAAGGGACACAACCAGAACACGGGGTTGTATACACCCTTACCTATTCCGAACAGACCATGGGACTCTGTCAGTTTGGACTTTGTCTTATGTCTACTGAAGACACAATGAGGATTCAATTCCATCATGGTGGTGGTGGATCATTTCATCAAGATGGCACATTTCATTCGATGCAGGAAAATCAGTGACGCCACACATGTAGGACATTTGTTCTTTACCGAGATAGTCAGATTACATGGCTTGCCAAAGTCTATTTTTTTGGATCGAGATGTTAAGTTTAAAGGACATTTTTGGTCAATTAAACACCAAACTAAACTTCAGCTCAGCTTATCACCCGCACACCGATGGTCAAACCAAAGTGGTGAAATGAAGTCTGGGAAACTTATTGAGGAGTTTTGTAGGAGAAAATTCTTGACAGTGGGATCGTGTGCTTGCAGAAGCAGAATTTGCTTATAACGATTCACCCAACTGAAGCACGGGAAGTAGTCCTTTCCAGATCCTATACGGAATGCACCCACGTCGAGTACATGAGCTACGGGATTTGGGATAGTTGGAGCACAAGAGGGCTGATGGGGAAGGTTTCGCAAAGGCAATCAACAATCTTCATGAACAGGTGAAATTAAGATTACAGGACAACAATCAAAGATACAAGAAAAAGTTGATTTGAAAAGAAGGGAGGTACAATTCAACATAGGAGACCTGGTATTAGCAATCTACACAAGGAAAGGTTTCCTAAAGGTGAATACAACAAGTTGAAATGGAAAAAAATCAGTCCTTACAAGATTATTCAGAAGTTTTCTATGAATGCTTATGAATTGCAGTTACCCCCAGGTATTAGAATTTCACCCATTTTCAATGTGGCAAATCTGTACCCCTACACTGTGACAGATGAAGAAGACAGTTCGGAAAGATGAACGCCAGACACCCAAAAAGAGAATGTTTCATGGATTAAGCAAATGTCCCAACAAAGCCTTTAGAGATCGAACGAATCCTAGATACCTAGGTGGCTAGACGAACTCGAAGGAAGGAATATTTGCAGTACCTAGTCAAGTGGAAGGGTCATCCTATTTAAGATAGTTCTTGGCTAGATGCTGGCTAGATTCAAAGTGTCGCGCACTCTATTGAAGAGCTCATGGACAGGAGCCATGAGTTTAATTTACCACGGGAGCCTTATGCAGGAGCATCCGAGTGAAGAGGCGATAACTCAGAGATGCTTTTTTTTTTTTTTTTTCATTTTTATCTTGATAGATAGGGAGGAAAACACTTCAAGTTTCTATTTCATTAAGTTTCATTTTGTGTCATTTTTAATTAAGGCTAAATCAACCATTGTTAGTTTTTTAAATAAGACAAAACAGGATTAGTTAGGAACTTGTTTGACGAAATTTTTTAGTAACGAAAAAATAACTGAGGAATAGTTCCTCAAACTGTAAAGGAACTGTTGACAATGTATTGAAAAGGAAAAATTAGAGATGATGGAAGGGCTGCCATCCAGAGGGGAGAGAGAGCCCAAAAGTGATAACCCAGAATTATTTGAACTTCTATGATAGCTAACAATTCAAATCTTTCATTTAATATAATAGATTAAATTTCATTACGTTCTTTGTGCATAGATGTCTCAGGCATCGAAATGAAAGCAAGACAGTGAAACCATTTTTCTTTTCAAAGATTCAAACAAACATCAACAAGAATTCAGTGGTAAGAAGCATTTTCAAGACCGAGAACCAAACAGAGGTGCACCAAGACATAGATTTCATTTCTCAGCAAAACAAACCCCACGTAATAATTACATTCTGCATTTAAACAAAAAATACATTTCTTGTACATGGCATTTTCATTTTTCGTTCAATAAAATTCACTATACAAAAAATATGTAATCTGGAAATCGCGAAGGGTTCCAAACCCACGAAACCAAAACAAATTACAGTCCACATGTGATGCCTAAAGCTTCTAGTGAGGGCATGAACACCTCGAAGATCACACACAGATACGAAGGACCCAAAACATCAAGGGTATAGCCGAGTCACAAACAAGAGCAAGCGACATAACAACTATTGCAAAACTAGATACAGAGCAAAGCAAGCAAGGAAACCAATATAGCTATGAAAGGACCCTACCTTGGTTTCCCTAACCTAGTGAACAATCCCCACAACAAAGATGTGGAGCAGTGCTTCCCTGGAAGGGTTTGCAAACCACCACAGAGCAGGGAAGTTTTGAGTATGAAGCCACAATAATTGAAAAGATAATAGTGAAAAGCTATCAGGAAGGAGAACGAGGATCTTACCTGGAGAAGAACTGCTTTCAAAAGGAAGGGCGAGAGCCGAGACCCACAACAGAGTGTTTCCACCAGTGAATGAGCCATGCACACACTCTACTTGCTCACTACGGAGCCAGAGTGTTAGGACCTCTAACAACTAGGAGTGAAATTGAAACCAGAAGGAGGAGCTTACCTGAAATTGAGAGCGTTGAGTCATCTTGTGCAACAACCAAGCAGTGACTTGAGATTTGCAAAGCTGAAGCATAACATCACCCCACATCAACAAAAAAATCACCACAGAATGAACAGAAACAAGTTCAAAGAAAATAACATAGACAAATAGACTTGCGAGAGGGAGACGACCTGAAACCTTCCAAACACCAGAAAAATGAGTTGCCACAAGGAACAAGCAGAGGCATAACAATGATAGACCACAGAGAATGGAGAGATACATAGCACCAATATACCACAAAGAACCAACAAAACATATAAAACCTCCGTACCAAGCAAATAGGGCATAATACTTACTAGCCATCATGGAAACCAGGCGAGAACACAGAGTAACCAAAGAGCAAAACCATCGCATAGGAGAAATGACTCCAAAGCCCCTCGACATAAGTGATAACCCTCAGTCGCAAGCCCAAGGTCAGTACAGAGGGAGAGAACAAAACATTAAACCACAATCAAGACACACACCAAAAACCCATCCACCAAACTCAACTTGGAACAGAAGAATTAAATGGCCAATAGCCAATGTCCCTCCTCGGGATCACCACCATCTTATTTTTTCTTATGCCAATAGATTTTTGCAGTTGCTTTAGAGACAAGTCAGTAAGATTAATATTGAATGATGATGAACAATATAACACTAAGTGTATTACAACATATAAAAAGATATAACCCCAATTAATGAGGGTACTAGCAATATTCATTGCCTATGTCACTATCATCTATTTCTCTATCTCTTGTTATCTATGCTCTTATCAATTTTGCATAGTAAACATTATACTTATGCTCTCTGCATTACTTTCTACATTAGCCTTTGTCTGTGACTGTCACCTTATGTTCTCTATATTACTTTCTACCTTAGCCTTTTTCTGTCATTGTCACTTCATATGTGACAACAGTTCTTTGGGTTCCGTCCTTGCTAATCCTTCTATAGATTATATATACACATTCTTCTCGTAATTTAGTTCTCTTTAGGCCAAAGATTTTCTTTTCTTTTCTCTTTGTGTCCAGATGCATGTGGATGATTTGTTCTGAGACTTTTGTTTTAGTATTAGAAGCTTGCACCAAAATATATGTGTCACAGTCATTCAAAGTCTATTGTTCTCTCTCTGTGCAGATTCAAATTTGATATTTTTCCATCTTTTAAAAAACAATTCTCTTGTGGTCAATTCATACAAAATGGATCTCGATCAATTCTTTATTTTTAGGGGTCAACCTTATTTTCATTTGCATAGGTTATGGTATCCTATTATGTTAGTTGTTCTTTGCACTTCCTTTGCAATCGAAGTGTATTTTGATAATTCTATTGCAATGTTAGTAACTCATAGATCATGAAACTTCCCACAAACCTTTGGATGTCACATTATCTAATTTTGAGCTCATTGGGTCTACAACTATGCAAAAAAACCAATTGAATGGAGAAGTTTAGTCTATTTTCAATCTTAGGAGCTTCCCTATTATTTTGAATCATCCACATCATCTGAATGAGTTATTGTGACTAAATGCTTTGTATTCTTTTAAATTGTGTTTTCTTTGTTTTCAATTATATTATATTTATATGGCAATTTTCAAGCCCATAAAAAGTAGTGAAGAAAATATTTTTTCTCCCTACTTTCAATTACCTTATCCCTATATAAAGTGGTTGTAAATTAACGTGGAAATCTAAGTATTTTATTTATGATGTACATTGATTTTTTTGTTATTACATTTTTTTGTTAATTTGTTATTGAAAGTATTCTTTTATTATTCTTAAATATAACATTATGATATAGAGTGTTATTTAAAATGGATATTGGAATAGTTTATTTGATTGATACCATATTTTTATCTCAATAACATATTTTTAAATATTACATGTTCACTAAACCTAGAATGAATATTTTATTTGTGGATAACAATATTTGTTTTTTTTTTTTAATATCAACATTATTTTATTATTTTTAAATCTATGGTCATGTAGCACACACCTCTCAAACCACAACACTGTTTCCTAAAAAAGTACTTAGTATATAAGAATTCTCTCTCATATATAATTCTTCATGTAAAATAAGGATATATCCGCACCATATCATACAAACGTGGTCCATCTTTTATAAAAATGCTATTAAATATTTAATAAAAAATGTGACATAGTCATCTCCATATTAAGAAAAAAACCATAACGAAATCTAAAGCTATTAGGAATGGAATAAAAAACAAATTCTCCTATGAGATAAATTTGATATTAAACATTATATAATATATTATATTACATATATATAAAATATAAATAATAAATATAATATATATATACACAATAATATACTAATATAAACGATATATAGATATAAGATCATTATTTTTATCTTTATACAAAGTAGATTCCAAATTAAAGTGAAAAATTGAAGTATTTTATTTATGATACCAAATTTGGGGTTACATGAGAGTAAATATGCATATAATGAAACCCTATTCTTAAGTAAAGCATTCAATACACCAAATTTAATAGAAGTGTCATCTATTATATGTGCTAGATTTAGGTAAAAATTTTTTTTATAGATTTTAAATAATAAAATCTATTTTATGTAATCCAAAAATTAGAACAAAAAAAAGGCATAGAAAAACATTTAGAATTTAGTTCATTTAGATTTAAAGACAAATATTAAGAGTGAATGTCGAAATTGTGTTGAAATTGCTTATTAATCTAATCTCGTATTCTCAATGTAAAGTATATTTTATGTAATAGATTTAAATAATAAATTTGGTTCATTTTGATTTGATATAAAATATTTATATATTAAAATTTTGTTCAATTGGATTTAAACAAATAAATTGAGAATCCATGTAAAAATCGTATTTAATAATAATTAATGTTAATTTTATAATTCGAATTTATTGATTTTTTCAATATACATCTCTAGAATATATTAAACATCCAATATATTAATATCTATTTGTATTATATTAAACATCCATATCTCTTTTAATTGTTAATACTATTTCTTAATTACTTTAATAATAATAATATTATTATTATTTTACACATTATTTATTATTATTATTTAAATATAGATATTAATGTAAACATAGAAATATATGTAAAAATATATTTTGCATCTATACATTGATGTGAATATTTTTTTATGTAAATTTTTTTGTTAAACAATGAAGTTAATAGCTTTAGCTTTATTTGGGTTCATTGATGTTAGGATTAAAATATTTCGTAATTTTATTTCATTTGGTTCATGTAGCATTGTGTTAATTTATAACATTAGGTTTTGAAGTTTGGGGTTTTTAACCTTAGAAAAATTGGTTTAATGTTAATATTTATATTCAAAATGAAAAATGATATTGATATTATAAATATATTTGTAGAAACGTTATAACGTGAATAATAAACATAGACCTTATAGATTTACTAACATGAATAATCTTTGGATTATAGAGATTAGGTTTAAAAAATTGTGGAATTTTTATGGGTGTTGTAATAATGTTATGATCGCTCATTTGATTTTATATGTGTAGATGGTAAATTATATATGTATGCTAATTTTAATTTTATTTAACATTAAATTGTTTTGTTGATATCAAATGTGTTTTTCTTTTTTCTGTTAGGTGATTTCATTATTTGATCATGGATGCAGCTATTTGGAGTTGTCTTCCATTAGAAATGCTTGGAATTGTCTTCCTCTATCTCTCTTTATTGGTTGTGATAAAGTTTAGCACTCTTTGTAAGAAATGGAAGAATGTTTCACAAAAACATTTTTCTTATTATGTTGCAAGGATGTAGCTACGAATAAATTTGGATTTATGGTTCCTTTCCTCAATAGTGAAGACAATTATTTTGCTGCTGAATACCTTAATAAGTATTGGCACATATATCATTTTCATTTGCGATTCATATATTCAAGATAGAGAGTAGATTTTACTTTTGGACCAATGGAGGTTTTATCCTTACCAACATAATTCTCCCATTCACACAACTATTTCGTAACAAATCTGTTTACAAAGGCCTTTAAAAACATAGGGCCAATATGAATTGGAGACTGGGGATTCTTTTCATTATTGGAAAATGTAAGCAACAAAAAATATGACTAGGTTGTTCTAAAACATATGTATGATAGAGTGTAGTGTAAATTTTATGTTTGCAATAGTCTTAATAGGTTATGGCAAAGGGTTCATTTTCCATTTGGTGGCACTTCAGCCCCTAAGAATGGAGTTTTTTATAAAAGTAAATTGTTTTGGCTCTACTATGAATACTATCATCATATGGGTATACAATCTACTAGTTTGGTGTAATAAAAAATGAATGAGGTTTTTCATTTGTTTCAATCACATAGTCGTATGCCATTAGCAATATACATGGATCAATTGATATAACTTGTCAATGATGGCTCCACTTCTATATAGTCAATTGAAGAATTAGATCATTTCCAATTTCATAAACATGCATTGAATAGAGAATTGACTACTTTGAGGATGATTGGGGATTCAGATGGAAGTTGTTGGAAGAAATTTCTACAGATATAAATAACAAACAAAAAAATTGATGTGATGTTTAATTTTAAGATGCTAGTATATTCAAGTCTTTGCCACAATGTCAATGGATGGAATTTACACCACTAACTTCCTTGCATATCTGAATCACAGGATTAAACTTATTTAAATTAATTATTTACAAAGCTTGATTAAAAATTTACCATGTCATTTGTTAATTGTCAACTATGAGGATTGATGAGAATGGGAAGACTACAAAATGTTACACTTGTCATAGTACTTGAAGGGTGTATTATGGAAAAATATGATTATCCGTTTTAGAACATTGATAAGCTATGTCAAATTCCAAATAACCAGTGTCCATCGGTTTCATTAATCTGTCCATCAATTTCACAAATAAATTCACCCTTTCATGTTCTTAATAATAACTTCTAGAGACATAACCTTAACAAAGAAATTTTTTATTGAAATAAATTCATTTTTTCATTCAGGCTTTATAGTTTTAAAATTAAAAATGAGTGCAAAATTTGTAAAACATTGTAATAAATGTGAAAAAATGTAATATTCTAATTTTTACTGGAGTAATTATAATTTAGCATTTTGAAATTTATATAACTTATGCTTCTTAATTTGATTGTTATTAGTTATACAAGATTTGCATTTCACAAATAAATTCATGAAAATTGATAATGTATTGCAATATAAATTATATTGATAATATATGGTTTTTTATTTTAATTTTTATATTTATAATTATTTGTTGATATTAATTAAGGTGTTGTTTTTAGCTTGTAATATTTAAATTTATTTTACCACTTCATATTCTATAGTTAAATTTGGAATATAATATTAATGTTTTCAATATTAAGATTACTTTAATATTAACATACATTACTTTAATATTAACATACATGTTTTGTGCTCCATATGTTCCTTTTTAGTATGAGTACTCGTTCTTTTATTGTACCTATTTTCAATACTAATATTTATGGTGCATATTATGGTTCATTTGCAAAGTTTTGCATGCTAGAACTTGGAGGAAGATATGGAAATGTGGAGCAACAAGAGAAAGGTTTATTGGTTGAGAGTTTCAAATTGTCATTAAATATTTATTGTTATTCATCACCATGTCATTAAATATTATGTTTTATGTTTTATTACTCTGCACTCCATGTAGGATTGTAACCTAGAGGAATAAGAGCAAGGTTTCTTGGGTGAGCGTTTCATATTGTCATTAAATATTTATTGTACCTATTTTTCATCACCACTCCATCTATTATAAGGAAAGAAGTGCTCCCTGCATCCATTAATTTCTTAGTGCTTGAGTTGTTGCAATTGTTGAAGAGAAGCAATATCTAATTACAATTTGTTCCAGGGATTACTATAACTATTTGAAGGGGCTTATCACCCCTTCTATCTACTAAGAAAGTACACAATCTTTGAGAGTCTTCATTTTCTTGACCTAGGGTGACTACTAGGGTTGTATACAATAGTTTTTAGTCTTCTAGTTCGAAATGTGATGCTTATAGACATAGTCTTAGAGAGAAAAGAATTATTTTTAGTACTATTCTTCTTAGTTGAAATGGTAATGGTAGCAGCGAGAGTCAAATTCCTTTCTCATGAGATTTCTTAAATATATGTATTGATTTCCTTTGTTGGTATAGCCATTACAGTATTTCAGTTTTAAAAAAATGACTTGTTAATATCTCTTATTCTTCCCCCCTTGAGACCCCCCCATAGCATGTTGAACCATGGTTGTCATGGACTTGCCCTCTGGCCTACAGTGTTTAGCTAGGCATCATTTGCCTCTTTTCTGGACTATTCTTGGACCAGCATCAATTGATTGTCTGAGGCTTAACCATTTCCTCTTAACCAATGCACGCACAAACCATACCCTTCAATACTTTTGTGCATATTTTAAGCTTTCAACATTAAATCCAGTCTGGCACCCATAATAGGAAATACATTTTTTTTACTTTTAAAGAGAAAATCCAAGATATTTACTATCATAATAAACATTGTTTAGCTCTTTCATTTTACTGTTAAAAAAACTCCATTATCTCATTGCTATAACTTGAATGAATTTTCTTCTTTGTTTTGTACGAAAGTTTCTATCTCAACAATTTCCATTCCTTATTACTACACAAAAGACTTCTATGAAGAATTAAATTCCCTCTCTTGTTATGACACAAAGATTTACTTTAACATAATAACAAGCCTTTTTCATTATAATGTACATTCTTCTATAAAGAAGCCATAAAAAGAGTTAAACATCACACAAGTATATCTGTCCTACATAGTCTCCCACTAAGATTAATGGGGAATGATAGTACCATGAGACTGGAAATTAGATCTAATTTTCTCCCTAGATTTTTCCCAAAACTTTTCTCCTTTGTACAGTTTAGAAATACAATTTTGATTTACCTCTAATTTAAAACTCTATACTCAAGGATCTTTTTCCAAAAGATTCCACTAGCTCTATATCCAAGGTTCCACGGGCTCTATGACCAGCTCAAAAACAAGTTAGCCTTAGCCTCTGAAAGTCTTGCCAACTTTCATAACTTCTTATGCAAAGTATAAGCCCATATATTATTTTCTCTCTATCCTCCAGCCATCATCTGCCACTGGTGGATATTTTCCAAATGAAATGGGGTTTTCTTTGTGGAGCATTAAAAATTAATTTTTAATTTTTCCTTTATTTTTATTTTTGATTCACTTAATCTCGTTCCATTATATATCATTGCTGCTCCCAACAATGATCAATACTGCTCAGAAAATGAGTTAACGCTGCTCAACATAATATATATATTAATGCTCATATTAACGTTGCATTGTATCCAATGCTCAATTCTATTGCCATATCAATGAACTCTCTCCAAAGTTGTTTATACCACCGTACACTGCTCTCCAATGTTGTTTATCAAACCCTACACTTTTCTCCATTATTAATATATACAATATGGTGCTCCAATACATATATAAAATAATGTTGCTCCATTTAAAAAATAATATTACTCCATTAAAAATTGTACATATATAAAATAATGTTGCTCCATTCAAAAAATAATATTACTCCATTAAAAATTGTGCATATATCATGTTAGGGCACAAAACCCTAATTTATAAAGGTGAGAGCAATATCTTCATGATTCCATTTCATACGTAATCCATGGGCTTGAACGTTGCAGACCATTGAAAGGTTCAGCCACAGAAAAAACGTAATGGCATAATAAAAGTTTGAGAATACAAATAACCAGCACCAATATATATGAAGAATGTTGTATTCACATTATATTGCATTGTAATGTGGTTGGAAGAGCGAATTGCATTCTAATGCAACTCAATTCAACACATTGCATTTATTGAGTATATAACTGTATAATGTTGCTGGAACTCAATTCAACCCATTGCAAAATATTGTACTTCAAATATCATTGTCCGCAACGCACGTATAATGTTGTTCAAACTCAATTCAACCCATTGCAGAAAATTGTACAACAAATATCATTGTGCTCAACCTATTGGAGAAAATTGTACTGCAAATATCATTGTCCTCAACGCACTCCAACGCTACCATTAGAATGAAACCACCATTAGGTGAAAGCTTCCCATTAACTATTGAATAGTATCCATTGATTAATGCATTATGAACGCAATATATATGAACATTGCTCTCCAAATGCATAATGCAACCCCAGTAACATTTAACGTTGTGCCAGTAACATTTAATGTTGCTCCAAAGTTTGTTGCTGCAAGTTTAATGATGCTAATGGATATTAACGTTTGTTATACAAGAATAATAATGTTAACTCTAGTTATTTGCTTTGTAATGCAATTATATATATGGATATCTTCAACATATTTTGGCTAACACATTATAAGTGCAAGCTATATACGCTGCTCCCAATAATAACCAACGCTGCTCCCAGATGTGACTACAATTATATTGTATGTAGTCACAACTTTGATTACCAATTTTGCTTGCTAGCTGGAAAATAGAAACTCTATTGTTTTTTATTATTGCTTGGATAGTAAAAACTAATTTGACTTCTATGGTTGGCTTGATAATAAACAACCATTGGATACAATTTTTTTTATTCCTTTCTGGACAATAAATGTAACTAAAAAGAAGTTTTGCCAAGCATTAAATGTGTATTACCAACTCCACAATGTATTAATGTTCCAACAGCATTAATGCTATAATTGTATTTGTAATATGTGATATATCAAACCATTATCTTTTTGGATCTTCAAGGTACTCATTGAAAATATAGGTTTGTCTTATTCTTTCTTGTGCCAATAGATTTGTAATGTGTATTACAACCTCGACAATGTATTAATGTTCAAACAGCATTAATGCTATAATTGTATTTGTATTTGTATTTGTAATATGTGATATATCAAACCATTATCTTTTTGGATCTTCAAGGTACTCATTTAAAATATAGGTTTGTCTTATTCTTTCTTGTGCCAATAGATTTGTACAGTTGCTTTAGAGCCAAATGACGATGAACAATATAACACTAAGAGTATTAAAGCACATAAAAAAGGAACAATTAATGAGGTTTTCTGCGATATTCACTGCCTATTTCACTATCATTTGCTTTTCTATCTCTTGCAATATTCTGCTCTTTTCAATTTTGGGTACTAAAAATTATACTTATCTCCTTTCAATTACTTTCTACCTTAGCCCTTGTCTGTCACTGTCACCTTATGTCCTCTGCATTACTTTCTACTTTAGCCTTTGTTTGTCAGTGTCACCTCATAAGTGACAACAATTTTTTAGGTTCCATCTTTGCTAATCTTTTTGTAGATTATATATGCACATTCTTTTGGTAATTTAGTTCTCTTTAGGCCAAAGATTTTTTTCCTTTTTTCTTTGTGTCCAGATGCATGTGGATGATTTGTTCTAAGACTTTTGTTTTACTATTAGAAGCTTGCACCAAAATATCCATGTCAAGGTCATTCAAAGTCTATTGGTCTTTGTTTGTGCATATTCAAATTTGATATCTTGACATCTTTTCAAAAAAGAATTCTCTTGTGGTAAATTCATACAAAATGGATCTTGATCAATTCTTTATTTTTAGGGGTTAGCCTTATTTTCATTTGTAGAGATTATGATATTCTATTATGCTAGTTGTTCTTTGCACTTCTTTTGCAATTGAAGTGTCTTTTGGTAATTGTATTGCAATGTTAGTAACTGATAGATCATGAAACTTCCCACAAACCTTTGGATGTCAAATTATCTAGTTTTGAGCTATTGGATCTACAACTATGCACAAAAACCAATTGAATGGAGAATTTTAGTCTAATTTTCAATCTGAGGAGCTTCCCTCATCTTTTGAATCATCCACATCATCTGAATTAGTTGTTGTGACCAAATGCTTTGTATTTTTTTTATGATGTATATTTATTTTTTTGTTACTAAATTTTTTTGTTAATTCATTATTGAAAGTATTGTTTTATTATTTTTAAATATAACATTATTATATAGAGTGTTTCTTATTTAAAATGGTTATTGGAATAGTTTATTTGATTGATACCATATTTTTATTTTAAATATTACATGTTCACTAAACTTAGAAAAGATATTTTATTTAAGGATAACAATATTTGCTTTTTTGCTTTTAATATCAACATTATTTTATTATTTTTTAAATCTATGGTCTTGTAGTGCACCTCTCAACTACAAATGTTTCTAAAAAATATTTATATAATAAGAATTCTCTTATATATATCTCATATAATAAGAATATCCCCTTATACAATATTTCATTTTTATTAAAAAAATTGGTATTAATATTTAAAATGTTACATTATCAACTCCATATTAAAGAAAAACATAGAAAATCTAAGCTAAAGGAATAAAATCTCTATAGATAACTCAGCATTAAACATTTTTACTATTGATATATCCTAAATTTTATATATCAACTTGATACTAAGAATGGAATGAATTACATATATTTCTTACAATAAAAAATAGATAAACAAATTGTTTTCTTCTTTTAATAAACTTACACAAAGCTATATTATTTAATATGGTCATATTTTATTTATGTCTAAGGCCAATACTTTTTCAACATAAATTTTCATATGCCATATATATATATTCTCAATAATTTTATAAGTACTTTATCTTTGTACAAAGTCTATGCCAAATTAAGATATATTATTTTTACATGTCATATGTCATCTCATACAAAGTGGTAATCAATTATTTTATCTTTATACAAAGTAGATTCCAACCTAAAGTAAAAAATTGAAATATTTTATTTATGGTACCAAATTTGGGGTTACATTGGAGTAAATATGCATATAATGAAACCCTATTGTTAACTAAAGCGTTCAATACACCAAACTTTAATCAAAGTGTCATCTATTATATGTACTAGATAACTTTAATCAAAGTGTCATCTATTATATGTACTAGATTTACTTAAAACATATTTT
>APFE031597629.1:12102-92791 GCA_000404065.3 Pinus taeda
TACCACACTTCTTATAGAATTCTTCAAATTCTTTGCTGCAGAATTCTCCACCATTATCTGTCCTCAGCACCTTTTATCTTCTTCTCTGTCTGATTTTCCACCAGAGCCTTAAATTCTTTAAACCTGTCAAAGACTTCAGATTTCTTCTTAAGGAAATATATCCATGTATTTCCTTGAGAAGTCATCTATAAATGATACATAGTACACAGACTTACCCAGTGATGGAAATTTCACAGGTCCAAACACATCACTGTGCACAAGCTCTAATATTTGTTTCGTCCTCTTACCACCAGAGGGGAAACTCACCCCGATTCTACTTCCCATATACACAATTTTCACAGAAATCAAAATCCAGAGAGCTATTACTCATACCTTCTACCATACCTTTACCATGAAGTATTCGAAGGCCCTTCTCTCCAATATGTCCAAGCCTTTTGATGCCACAGCATGGTCTTCTCTCCAGAGACCACTAGATTTTCTTCTCCATTTTCAGGAACCATAGAACTATTGCACCCGTCAACAACAGCGCTACCTTGTAGCTTGTACAAAGTTCCAATCCGAACTCCCCGAATCAATACCAGTGCTCCTCGAACCATATTGCAGGTATCCTTCTCGAACACTGTCTTTACACCTGCATCATCCAAATTGCTTACAGAAATCAGATTTCTGGCCAACGCAGGAATACGCAGAACACCCGGAAGGGTTCTAACCCTTCCACCTTGCAACTTCAACTTTACTTTTCCACAACCAATGACTCTAGCCTTCCTATCATCTCCTAAGAAGACATCACCACCATCATATTTCTCATACTCGCAGAACCACTCTCTATGGGGAGTGAAGTGAAAGGATGCACCTGAGTCAATCAACCATGCCTCATGATCTACATGTGGACTTGAAGAAGCCAAGTACACATCCCCACCTTCATCTGAGGTGGTTTTCGCCTCTGCAGAAGGAGCATCATCAGATCCCTTTCCTTTATCAGGAGCTTTAGATTTACAATCCCTTCTGAAGTTCCCTTCCTTACCGCATTTCCAACACACCACCTTTATAGGTTTTCCTGGAGATTTAGATCTCCCTCTAGATTTAGATCTCCCACTCGATGACTTATTTTTGTTTCTGTTCTGGGACCGTCCTCGTACAGAAAAGGCATCACCATTCTGGTTGCCCATATTTTTCCATCTCATCTCCTCTTTCAGCAAGGCTGAGACTATTTCATGAAACTGCAAAGCAGTTGCATTGCTACCTATTGCAATAACCAAACTATCCCACGAATCTAGTAGAGAACACAACAAACTGATGCACTTATCTTCATCTGAAATTTTAATATCAACAGATGATAATTGACTTACCACAATATTAAACGCATTCAGATGCTCTGTGATCGAGTCTCCATCTTTCATCCTCAGGTTATACAGTTTTTTCTGCAAGAATAGTTTATTCACCAGAGATTTAGATTGGTACAAAGTCCCTAACTTGTCCCACAGAGCCTTCACCGTAGCTTCCCCTAATACATTCAGCAATACTGAATCTGAGACACGCAATTGTATTGTGCTCTTTGCCTTCCGATCCAACTTCTTCCATTCTTCATCAGTCACTCCCGTTGGCTTAGTACCCAGATCTACCGTGATCCACTGATCTTTATCCACCAAAAGATCCTCCATCTTGAGTTTCCACAACTCAAAACTCTGACCATTGAACTTCTCAATATCTATCTTTCCGCTGCTCGCCATCGTTCTTCACCCACCAGAATCGAAATCTCACAGATCTCCCACGTGAACAGGGGTCTACCACAGGCCCGAGTGGAAACCCCTCAGCCAACAAAGGCGTCCCCTTTTAAAGCCAAAACAGCTCGTGATACCAAAATGTAGGTTTTTAAACCCCGCTACAGAAATTATCTACATACGAATTCTAAATCATAGGAAAAATAAAAATAGTGACGAGCTCCATAACATATAAAACACATATACACAGAGATTTCCCACTGGATCCCAAAACTGGGACTACCAGCTTGATTTTTCATTATGTTCCTTTCAATGTTACAATACATATTTATACATGGCGAAGCATCCAATACCATGGACCGAAAATCATCGCGTCCAAAACCATGGACAAAAAACCATCGCGTCCAAAAAACATGTGCAAAATTCATGCACATCCTCAAACCCGCTGTTAACTATGTGGAAAGAATATAACACAACCCAACAAATGGGCCCCACTAGTTGGCCCCCCTTATCGACCTCAAATGCCTTTCAATACACAATTTCCATTCTTGGCTACACTGGAATTTCTAGATGTGTCTAGACTCGCAAATGACCCGATTCTTCAATCGCCATACTGGCCTCTAGTTCCATCCAAGATTCTAAGTGGTTTTCCAAAGTTTGAAGGAAAATCGAAAGAGGATCCTCGAGCCCACGTGATGACATATCACCTCTAGTGCTCCTCGAATTCCTACGTTGATGATTCCATTCGTCTTCGTCTTTTCCAACGAACTCTTATAAATGTTGCAACCAAATGGTATATTGAGCTACCTCGAAATACCTATCATGATTTTAACACTCTTGCCATGTCCTTTCTCACACATTTCAAACTGATAGTTAGCTAAATTGGCATCCATCTTCTAACGTTGCTCAAGAAAGGCAATGCGACTCACATCTCCGATCACATCCATGAATGGAGACATATGTGTTGTCTAATAAAGTTTGAAATTGTTGACCAGTTGTTGACTGAGTGGTTCACCAAATCATTCGTCAACAAGATTTCTAAGGACATTGGTATGGGTGGATGCATCACTGAGGAACAAGCCATCGCGCGTGCCTGGTATCTAGACCTTTTCTATTCACAATCCAACTTGCTATATGATGTGTTACCCAATGCACCTAGACCATCATCTAATCTGACAACATCTAAGTCTCTGGCCACACCTCTTGTTGATGGAGTAATTGGTTCAGTGACTTAGAACCTTGCAAAATCTTCTTCCAAACAGAAGTCGGTCTCCAACACTTCTCCCAGTGACTCCTCTCACAATTCATCCAGCCCTGGTAGAACCTCAAGGGTTCACGTTGTCAAGTCTACCACAATGGATAAATCCTCTAAAGGCAAGAATAAGGCAAAGGCAAGGATAAAGCCAATGCCCCAAAAAAAGGTCCTCCTAAGTCGTCTCGTAGTGATGCTTGCCAATGGAAACTAAAGTATCCATGCCTCATCTGTGAGGAGAATCACTATACTAAGGATTGTCTGAGATGGCCCGAAGCTAGTAATTTGCTCAAAGGGATCCCAGCTGTCTTGAAAGAGCCCTTTCAATCTCAATATACTCAAATGGTAGACCAGCCTCAATCATCTTCTTCCTCAGGTTGATAAGTGTTCATGATGAGTACCCCGATCAACATGGCTACCAGGTCAAAAGATTATCAAGCTCCTACCCTGTGTGTAGGGAAAGAAAAAGAAGGTACCTCTTCTTCTTCCAACCCATCCAATTCTATTCCTTTCCATATAGAGCGACCTAATCCTGATTCTGCCATTTGACCACCTTCTCGAGGTGTGCTTCGAAAGTACTCGTACAATCCTAATGCTTGAGCCACTCAAAATTATAACATTATTGAAGATTTGGCTCAAGCACCATCAATTATGTCTGCTCTCGAGGTCCTCCAAAGCTATCCTTCTCAGCGGAAATTGTTATTGTTGGTTATTGGGGGTGTTGATCTAGCTGACTCTAATATCATCTATTTTGACCTGGAAAACCACGTTCCACGTTTTCCTCATCAAAAGTTCCTTTCTCATTCAGGTAATCATAAATGAGAAAATCATTCATAGGACCATCATCGATGAAGGTTCTTCTACCTGCACCATGTATGTCGCTTGTTGGAAGGCAATTGGTTATCCTAATCTAAACCAGCACCTTAACACTCTGGAAGCTTTTGACTGGTGCGATTCGCAACCATTTGGTGTCCTTCCCAACCTTGCCATTACTTTGGAGGGCAAGACAATACACGTCAAAGTAGAGATCATTGACACTAATCTGAACTACAATCTCCTACTCGGACGGAGCTAGACCTATGCCATGCATTTTGTAGCCTCCTCCCTTTTCCATGCGATTCATTTTCCCCATTAAGGGAAGATATTCACAGTCAACCAACTATCCTTATTTTCCTCTTCCTCCTCGGATTGCAATGTTTTGTATGTCAAGCACACTGGTGCTCCTTATGAGAGTGTGGGGGAAGTACTCTTTAAAGGTCTTGCCTTGATTGGAATCTTTCGCTCCCACCTCCTCATGTTGCCTCTATCAACATCATTTTAGTCAAGTATGATCCTTGGGTCATTCCTTCATCGGATCTTGTTGATACATGGGGCGAGTTTATGCCATTAAGTCTCACCAAAATTGATTACATGGAAATTGTTTTGGCTTCACCTTCGGTATCCTCTGATCATTCTGTTTTCAACATGTATTGTCGCTTCCCATGGCTTGGTTTTGGCCTGGTGGTCATGTCTATGTGTCTTGAGAAGTTCTCTTCTTTGCTGCCTATTGACATATCGGTTTCTCCTGACATTGTCAAGTTATTTCAACTGGGTGCGCCTTTATCTCTTCATAGATTTAGGTTTTTTCTCCCTCCCCAAGTTTTTACCGATTGTCCATTATTGCAATGGGGTTGCCATCTTATGACTCATAACCCTCCCTCACCTAGGGGGCATGGGGGAACATCCTTATATGAGTTCTACTCTATTATTTGGCCGAGTTGATGCTTACTCGTCATGTCAACAGTAAAAATCTAGTTTTCATCTGTGTTGATTAATTACCCAAGTCCAAGTATGGACTCTCTCAAAAAGTACTATGCTTAGGACATCTTACATGGTTGCTTTGTACAATACTGTGTTATTCATTTTTGTACAACGTGGTTTGGTGTGTTGTTTTGCAAGCAACTTTCCTACTTCTTATGTTTTTTCCTACTTTGTAGATGTCAATGTCTCCTCACATCGGTTTCGCGAATGGTGCTCGTCATAGTACCCAGAGTCTATCATCCGCAGCATGGGCCATTTATGACCCCCATGGTGAGTTGATCAATCTTCAAGGTATATGTCTAGGTTGAATAGCTAATAACATCGTTGAGTATAATGCAGTGATCGAATTGTTGTCAGAAGCTATCGCTCTTGACATCCGAGAATTCGTTGTCAACCTTGATTCACAGCTTGTCGTCCTTCAACTCAATGGGCAATATTCCGTCAGAAACCCTCAAATATTGATAATGTACTTACATATTCATAACTGGAAATAAATTTCGATTACATTACATATCATCATATTCCTAGACACATGAATAAATTAACAAATTTGTTAGCTAATTATGTGTTTGATATACATTTGCCAAACATGTAAAAACTCAACATACAAAAACATTTGTACCATAGTAAGAAAGGAAGTACAACATATATATGTGTGTATGTGTGTGTGTCAGTAATGTTTGTCATACATCAAAAACTCAAAAAATAATATGTGTGTTCAAATACATCAGTGGCTCATAGGCGTAAAAACTGTGGAATGCTAGACCGATGCACTAAACAGCATGACGCTCAACGTAGCATGTAACTACTCAGACTATGCAAATCAGTAGTCAGTGAATCCAATCTGATACTCCCACCATATTCCTATGATACTAGCGAGGGACATCACACATCCATACATACTCAAGGATCTCGTGGGTCAATCCCTCAAGATTCCACACAATCTCTTCCTCAATGTGGCTTCCCTCCTGATAAGGAGCGACCTCAAACTGCTGGGAAACATGCCTGGTAATCGGGGACATCTTGATAGGGTGTTCTGGTCCAACATCTACATTCATAAAATCAAAATGTCATGAACACATATATCTCAAAAACAATAAAAAATATCAAAAACTAAAATTGTTTGTTTTCACCTCCATCATCATAATCCTCTCCCTATGGGAGTGGAATATCTGAATCACCATGAAGGTTAGTACCGCTGTAAGGCCAATCCTCCACTACAATCAACTGTTGTTGTAGCCACAAGAAAAAGGTGGGCTTATACGACATATGTTGGCCCCCGGTAATCCTCAGCATCAATGCACTCCAACGGACCATTCATGGGTCTCGTGGCAATGGTGGTTCCACCTCATCTAGATGGTAATGGAACAACGGAACCCGCTCTAGGAAGAAGATCACTAGGACATACCTGTAAGAAAATTGCTTCAGGTTTCTCGCCTTAGCTTTTGATAGCTGGCACTTCATGTTGACTTTCATAGATTCCGCCTAGTTAAAGATAGTGGGCACTGTGCAATCGATAGCATACTAAAACTTTGACTTATTGGTCTCATGCTGTGCTTGGGCCCCAACCACCCTATTGATGGTCAACAACTACACTCTTAGCACAAGATCCTGAACAGTCATAATCTCGACCTTGCCACTTTTTGATTTGAGTGCTTCTGGGAAATTTTCTACAAGTAGCATAGTCACACTTGCCCCAATCAGCCTTGACCCATATAGATTGACTGGATTCCCTCTCTAGGACATTCTTGGGATGAAATAAATTTCTGAAGTTACCAACTCCAATGCTTGGTCACCAATCATGAAAATTTCCTGATTCACTTCCCAGAAATTGATCAAATACTGTAGAAATTCGGGTTGAGCCTATAGACCTAATGTAAGGAAGAATTTGAGGAGCCCATAGTTCCTCAAAGCATACAAGCAATTTGGGTCAACCATTTCTTGAGTGTCAATATCCTCATGCTCGCATTCCTTCCAATCCACCATTTTTCACGATTTTTTCCTAACAAAAACCGTATAATCAAGTCAATAATTATCTTTGGCTAGAGAAATTTGGATTCAAACGAACAAATTGAGCAAAAACAAGGAAAAGTTTTGTTCACAGTGTCGGTTTGACTGTTTTAAAAACATTAGCGTCGATGGAATAGATGACAGTTTTAGCAAACCCTCGATCGGTGTGATTCCATGCCTGGAAATCGTGCCGACCGAGGGTGAATTTTTTTTTACAAAACCTCCTCATGAAGTCCAAAAAATGGTTTAAAAAGGTGTAATAAGTATGAAAGTGGGGCTTAAGGTCTTGGCTCTTACCTATAACTAACTGCCCGACGAATGACCTCCCGGATCTCTCGCAATCTACTCCAGAAAAATTAGGGCACAAGTGGGTAAAAAGCTCTTCACACAAAGGTAAAATGGTAAATGGTAAAAAATAATTACTTTTCCCTCCTTTTATCCATTTTTCATGAAATATTAGGGTTTTAAAGTATTTTTGACCTATTTTTCCTCAGAAACTAGATAATCCATTTACCTTTTTGTGCAGCGATAGGTGACGGATTGTCGATGATGGTAGTGGAGTCACGTTTCAGCTCTTTTCTCGACTCGTAAAACTCAAATGAAAATATTGTCAACTATTTTTCCATTTTTGACTCATAAAAGAGAATAAAAATGTGGGGTCCACTTTCAAGCTCTTTTCTGACTCTTTAAACACAAAAGTATTGTCGCGCTCTTGTCGTTTTGAACTTGTTAAAGTCTCTAAAACACCATTCACCCAGTAAACGTTTACCCCTTTTTCAGGCTGGAATGAACTATTTACAAAAAAGTCACTCCTTGACTAAAATGGTCAAGTGGTTCTCTCAAGTATCATTTTCTACCTTTTTAGGCTTTAGAGACACAAATGTATGAAAAGGGACCATGTGGAGTTTTCTTTTCCGTGTCTTTTCCAAACTCTCTAAACATGAAAAAGATAGAGAGTTACACCTTTGTCAGACTTGTTAAAATAGTAAACAACATTGGATTCATCACCATGATGGGCATGAGCTTCTCCTTCCTAGGGCTCATTAAACTTACTAGGTTGGATTCATCTAAAGGATGAACTTACAGTGAAAAGGATACCCTCCTTTTCATCATTGACCTTCCTAGGTTGCGCCGTTCATTTTTTCCTTCCATTTGATCTCTTACACGTCATCATGACCATTGATCCTATGGACCCAAAAGCTGCCAAACTCCGTAATCATGTCACTGATATGTTCAAGAGTTAGTCCCCCTGCAGTTACACTTACTCCTGATTCTCTGTATCATCTGAAATCATTTGCATCACTTTGTCTCATGTTGATGATGTGGGATACATCATGGCCCTCCTTCGACACAGTCCCTTCCTATCAACTTCAGCTCATTATCCAAGAAGCTGTCCAAGAGACTCCCATTTAGTACCTTAGAGCTTGCATGCCCTAATGTCAAGTTCTTCAAACTCAAGGACAAGCTCACATCATTAGCTTTTGATCAGGTGATTTCATGGATGTTCGACATTAGTTCCTTTATTTACATTCTGTGAACTGTGCTACTGGTACCTTGAGATCCATTATCATTATTGGTAGTTTCTCTCGTGCTTGTTAATGGTTCACATCATTCATCGGTAATCAAGAAACTTCCTAGCATGTTCGACTTCAACACATTCATTCACATGTTAGGATTTGTACTTTGATTGGGTTGTTTGGAGTTCAAGAACATTGGCTAATATTACACAAGTCTAGGTTACGAGGTGATGTGACATGATCATGTTGATATACATGTATCTTTCAGATGGATTGTTGCTACCATACCATGAGTTTTTATATGTGATCCTTCTCATTATTGGATGGCTACGACCATACCTTGGTTTCGTTATGATCCTTTCCATTGGATGGTTGCGCCCATGCCTTGGATCCATTTACATGATCATTCTCTGGATGTTTGCATCCATACCATGATTCATGTATCATTATTTATAGTTTCCAGTGATGTATATGTATCTATGCTTGCTTGCAGGGTTTCCGATGATGGAATCTAGTTCCCCGCTTCCACTTATAAATCATTTCACCCCACTCTAGTTTGACCTTCAAGCTTTATGGGGCATCTGTTACAAAAAGAATTTCCATTGTACCTGTACTCCCCATCCAGGATACTGGATGACCTCTATAGTGAACCCGATAGGCTTTCCCATCATGAAGAAACTCCCAATATGTCCCTCTTCATGAGCAGAATAATTCCCCTTTGCATCATTTCCCAAGAATCTTCCTTTTATCCTAGTTTACAAGATCAACGCTACTGACAAGTTTCCTCCTTGCACCAATTTGTAGAGATTAAAACTAGCCCTCACATTGTATGGAGCGACTAAGCCATTTTCCAGTTGTGTTGATCCTCTTTTGGAAGGTTTTTTAAATATGGATCTGAAGCTTCTATGTCTAGAAGCTTCATAACAAAAGTCTGGTAGATGGTTGGGCCGGATGGAGCCGAGGAAGTTAGTTTGGGCTCCTTTCCCTTATTAGGATGGAATAAACTCAAGAGATAAGACCTTCTCCCATGATTAGAGGTATCATCTCCCATCCATCCAAGCTATATAAACCTCTCTTTTACCAAGCTAAACTAGTTTTGGAGTGAGTTTGAATGATCAACAAGTCATCTATAGCTTGTAGATTTCTAATGTATGTTTGAGGGAGAATAGTTTATTTTTGGCTTGGTTTTAGACTATAGGGAAAGAGGCCTTAAAATTTTCATTGTTGGGGCTATCCATGAAGTGCTAACATAAGTGTGGGAACCTGGATACATTGGAGGAGACCAATAACGCCAAGGCACCGGTTGTAATCTCTTTCTGATTTATATAAATGCAACTATTGATTGATTTCCTACATGAAGTGTCATTTTACATCTTTATGGCTTAATGTTCCTTGAGCTATTAAGTAGGTTGAATACAATATTGTGTGCTATCACATTTGTCATCATTGTTTTTTACATGTTTTAGGTATTCGAAGGAAGGAAACATAAGATAGTTGGAGAGAGGAAGTAGGATCATCACCAAGTGGAATATCATTCTAAGAGGTAGGACCTCTTAATTGATTATAGCTTAAGGAGATTTTCCATAGATTGTTTGTTTGTGGCTAGACCCGCTCTCTCGGGATAGAGGAATTGCTTGTGTCCACACTAAGAATTTACTTGCACCACACCACCCTGTAACTACCCCCTCACATAATTACCCAATTTCACTAACCTTCCAGGGTAAACATGAGAGAAAGAGATACTATGACATGAATCAACCTCCAAGCTTTATTTATGGAAGTGGGGCCGACAATGACAACTCACAAGCATCCCTCAAGGCTTACAGGACACTCAAGGGCCATATAACCACCCCAGGTGACCAAACCCTGAGTTGAATCTACTTTTATCACAACTTAACCCCCAACCGCATGCACAAGCCTACTAGGATGGATTTATAGGGCTCTTACCACACATATAGCACTGATTCCATGTGTTTATAGCCCAAAACATCTAGTTCAGAGGGTGTGATCCCAAAATCTGAGCCACAATTCTAGGCCAGCCTCTAGACCACTGCCCATGATTTTCTAAGGCTTTTGAGAATCATTATTGACATGAGGACAAAGCTAAACATTCAAACTTAAACCAAGAACTTGACTTAGATTTCTTAGAACACACTAGAAGTTTTGTAAAACACATGGAAAAGATGTAAGCTATAGGTCATGAATGCATATTTGATCATAATAGTCAAATATTCATCTAAGAATCACCAAGAAGGATCTATTCCCTCTCCAAATAGGAGCAACACCACTTATTATTCCATACATTCATCAATCAATTAATAATTAAATGATTCATGATAAGAGCCCTAGATGGGACACATCATATAACCAACATATATCCAGAAAATATGCATCATAGAAACCATAGAAACTCAACCATAATATCACCAATATAATACTACAAATTCTCATATATCAAAGTAAGGAAATGTCTCATATTAACTTAGGAAAATACCAACCAATTCAGGGACTTCCACATATCACCCAACCATAGATTGGGCTGAACCAAATCTCTCTTCATCCAGTCACCCCTCGCACCATATTCCAAGCGTGAATGTGGGATCTCATGCAATAAACCAAGAAAAAACCAAACCAAGGCTTCCAAAGGCCAGATCATCTCAACCCTCAACCCCAATGATTCCACCTCTATGATCGAACATCACTAACATTAATGAGATCATTCTCTAGCTAAGCTGGCCAATTCTCTAGGAACTAATATCTCAACCCGCAACCTCCCAAGGCTATAGAGTGTTTGTCCAACCCAGCTCCAAGGACTAGCACCTCAACCCACCAAGGGCTCCAGAGCATTTGTCCTAACCTAGGATCTAGGACTAGTAACTAAACACAAGTTGTTCTAGAGCTTCCAGAGCATTTGTTCCAACCCATATCCATAAGGAACATGAGCCCCAATCACAAAAAAAATCAAGTGGAAAAATCCATAACACCATGGCTATCCAGGAAATGGAAGCGCAAGGCTAAAACCACTGTCAATCTAATCAAATCCCCATGCCAATGACAACACATAATTAAAAATCATGTGCATATACCATGAATCCATAAATCAGTAAGGAAGTCACACATGCAACCTATTACTTGCATAGAAATATATTTCTAGCTGTTGATCCAACTATTCTCTTGCACTTTCCAAATCCAATGTATGTCAATGTGCTCCAATATTTCTCTAAGTGTACAAGAGTGTGAGAGAATGAGAGAATAGAAGAGAGATCCAAAACTGGAGTGAAAAAAGGTTGTGAACTAATCTTCATAAATATTTTTTGTCGTTAAGGCCTCTATTTTCTTCATTTTCCTTCATATTTCCTTCAATTTCCCTCTTATACAAATTTGTGTCCTTTCACCTTCCTTTTCTCCTATTTCCTTCATTTTCATAAGTAAAATGCTATTTATTGTCCCTTTTTCTTTACCAATGACTTTGCCAATTTCCATAGCCATAAATTAATCTCCAGTGATACCCCATCACTACGTGTTTCCCAACATTCATCTTGGAATACATGTTCCATGGCCTTGGTCTGATTTTTTTTACATATAGAATCAACCAGGGGCTATTACAACATTGCATGTAGCAAGTTGCATGTGTGCTTTCCTTGTTGATATCTGAGTGCATCATACATGATATTGGCTACATGTTTTCATTAACATGGGATTTTTCATGGATTGACAGTTGTTTCAACCATGCCTTTCCATTTCCTGGATAGTCATGATGTAGTGGGTTCCTTGTTTTGGTTAAGCTTTGGATGACTGGTAGATTTTGGATCCTGGTTATGGTGGTCTCAAGACAATTCCCAAGGGTTGATGGTTGAGACGGGCTTTCGCCTAGAACTCTTGATAAGTGGGTGGAGACAAGAGAATTCCTTTGGGTATGGTGAAGAAAGTATAAGCATCCAATCTTGTTTGGTTTTGGCAATTTCTAGACCAACTGAGGTGAAATTACTGTGGTTGAGGGTTGAAGTGGTTTAACCTCTAGAAGCCCTGGTTGGTTCTGATCTGGACTATCCCATGTGATCCCATGTTCATGCTTAGAATATGGCATGGGGGTGATTGGCTAGAAGAGAGATTTGGTTCAGTCCAATCTATGTTTGGGTGCTACATGGAAGCCCCTTACCTGGTTGGAATTATGCATATGTTAATATGTGTTATTGTTTATTAGTAATCAATGAGCATAAGTGTTGATGCACTATTGTTTATATGACTAGTTTTTCATGGATTCATTTTGGTTAAACATTAAGTACATGCATGGTATATTCCTTATTATATGATGTGCTTTAGTCCTATATCTAATTCATGGTTTGATGGCTCATGGTTGATTTATATGAATGCATGTGCTAATCGATGTTTTATTATAGCTAGTGCAAGAACGAAGCAAGCCTTCTTGATGAATATATGATGATCTAATGAAAATAATGAACAAACTATGGATTCATGACCTACAGTTACCATTATCACAAAGTGTTTGTGTAAATGAATAATTTGGACCTCCAACTTCCCGGTGGTGTAACTTTGGCATACGATCTTCAATCGAATATCATAATACCTCATTTCGAAGGTATCAATGAGGAGGCCAAACAAAGAGCTTATAAATTAGATTTTGGCACATTTTCAATGTCTCTATTTTTCCTAAAACTTTTGTTTATGGCCTCGGAAGTTTAGGACCTGAAAAAACCACCAAAAATGGAAAGTTGTGTTAAATTTAAGGAAACGAAATTGAAAGGAAATTGTTTTGGGTCAAGTTAGGTTGATAACTGTGTGATCATGTGTCATTTGTTGTTTGCAACTAGTTTTGGACATGTGGACCCCATTTTCAATAAGTGCATCTTGGAAATTGGGTCATGCATAGTAACTCTCATTTCATGTTTACCTTAGTGAGTAGGTTAAATTGGGTAAATGTGGGGTAGTGGGTTAAAATATAATATATAGTTGTAACAATGGTCTACATCTATGAACAAGGTTTTTCTAGTTGTGACATATCACCATCTCCATTTATCAAACCTCATAGGCGAAGTTTCTCCAACATTTCATTTCTCACGTATAATGGAATTTTTTGTTTTCCACATCATATTTCTAGTTAAATATGTTTCATGCCTAAATCCATTATCTTTCAAATAGCTTATAGTGTTCACATATTTCCTATATTTCTATGTTTATGTGTTTGTTGCACCTATCATAAGACAAACTAGATTTCCACGCTTAATTGTGAATATGAATTGATAGTAGGTGATTGTTGTGGTTATCTTATGTCTCAACAAAAATTTCATTTAAGGGAGGGAGCTAGTTAGTATCAAACATTGATTTCAATATATAACGAAAATTACCTATAGGATCTCAATCTTAAAGAAGTATCAATAGAGGATTTGGGACTCATTAAATCTAGTTGACCTAACTACTGCTTGTGAGGTAATGAGCATTGAAAGTCTAATGCAATGTAAATATATGAGATGATTCAGATATGTCGGATTTGGTTCAACATAATCCTTTTTTGGTCAAAACTTGTCAGAGTCTAAAGAATAGGCATCTAGTAGTAGCATTTCACGTTATGCAATAGAGAAATTTTGTTTCCTTATTGAAAAGCTTGCATTTGTGAAAAATCATTATCAAATTTGATAATTTCCTTCTTTATTTATATAAAATATGATTTTCCTCAAATGTTTAGAAAATTTGTATATTTCAAATTAGATTTGTGACTCTAGTACATGTCTAGGAAAATGCTTCTACAGTTGATTTTTCATTTGTTGTGTTCGGTGCCACTTTATTTCTATTTTCAAAATTTCATATCATGTAAAATGCTAATTAAGTATTTTAATACCAACAAGTATCTTTGATAATAATGTAGCCTAAGTTTTGGATAGACCTGGGAAGTTCCATTAAGAATGAAAACAACTAGATTCAACGAATTTTTTTGGCAAAGGAAACTTATTTAGGGTCTGGTGGCTCCACAATATATATTTTTATTTTAGTTTATGGGGAAAAACTCTTTGTAGAAAATACATGGGATTCCAGGGTAGTTATATGTAAAATTTATTCAATTGACTATTGATCATGAGCCAAATATTGAAATTCAAAACATCAAGAAGAAGGGTGGATTGGTGATACTCCTACTAGGTAACTACTACAAATGTTCCACATAAGTTAATTTTAATGAGAACATAGTTAAATATTATTTTTATTTGTAATTTTATAATTCTACACTTAATGTTCTAGGTCAAGTGTAACATTTGAATGGTTATAAGGGGAAATTGTATTCTCAATGGCATTTTTGTATATATATATATATATATATATATATATATATATATATATATATATTATCTATATATATCTAGATATATAAATATATATATATATATATATATATATATATATATATATATAATATATATATATATATATATATATATAATATATATATATATATTAGGATATGTACCTTGAGTTAATGGTAAACTTGTTGTAGCTAGTGATTTTGGTGACAAGAGCTTGAAGAAACATCTAAGTTTAGAACCACATGTGAGATACATGACCATAGATGCAACCACAAAATTTCTCATTTTGGCTAGTGATGGATTGTGGAAGGCAAGGAATTTTTTCCAATCACTATCTTATTTGATTGTTACTATTAGATTATTTTCCTTTTCATAATCATCTCATGGGAGGAAGCATCCACATAAATTTGTTATTACTGTATTGAAATTAATTTTACTTGAATATACTTCTACCTAAATACCTAAGAGAGTTTTTTTTTAAGTACTTAAAGAAACATGTCCCAAGTACCACACAACAAAGATAGGCTTTTTTATCCCTAAGGTGCCAAATCAAAGGAGTATTTATCTATCCAATACCTAGCATTGTAATTAGCCTTATCCCTTAACTCATTCAAAAGGAATGCAAAAAACTATATCAAGAATGGGAGGTGGATGTATTAACATTATCGATCTCACCAGTGGAGCTAATACCTGATAGGGAAAATAGAATATTATAGGAAATAATATGTAATTATTACCATAAATACTTTGAAAACATCAAAGAATATAAATCAAATATTCTATAGTTCAATTATGTTAATTAAATTAAATCTACCAGAGAAATGCTTGACCTTTGCGTAGTCTTTGTCACATGGCACAATATTATGAAAAATTTGCATCCACTATTGCAAACAAACCCATCCCCACAAAAACCCATTTTAAGATAGTGAATAAAGAAAAAGAAAGAAGAAAAGAATTATATTAATGCCCACAAGTGAAAAAAAAAACAAGTCAATAGGATTTGGAAGAACAATGTTTTACAACAACAATGAGGAGTTCCTAGAGCATCTTTGAAACATTCTAAAATATATAATGCCCACAAATGACCAAAATATGTCAATAGGACTAGGAAGAACAATGAAAACGATTGACAACAATAATAAAGATTGTCTACAAAATCTCTAAAACAATCTAAAATCTATGTTAGATAAAGAAAAGAAGAGTTGAGAATAAGATGGAAAAGGGGTCATGGAACATGCCCACTTCCTCTAATTTATCTAGAACTAGATTTGTATTGAGATACGAATAATTCCGAACAATGAATAATAAAAATGGATACACAATAGCCTAGCACAATTATGGTTTCATTAATAAATAAGTGAATAGACATCAGATTTCTCCCACATACTGTAGCACACCTATATTTAAATTAGTTTCCGTGCATAATTTTTCGAGATGGGAATTCATCCTTCTCCATTTGTAAATATTTTCACACATTTAGGAAAAGGAAATATACATTGAAATGATAAAAAATGAAACTAGGACAGTGAAATAATAATAGTAATAGTAATAGTAATAGTAATAATAATAATAGTAGTAATAATAATAGTAATAAATGAATAATGTGTCAAATTTCAAACCATAGAATTATGTATTTAGAAAAATAAACTCTAAATATAGTAGCTTAAGTTTCGAAATATTTAATGAAAATAGAAAATTTGAGTAGCATTGATCTACAAATTCATATCACTAGAATATATGAATAGTGGAAACATGATAAACAAAAACCACTCAACATTTCAATAGTTGTGGCAAGATAATAAAAGTTTGTGCTAATTCCAGTTACTTTTGTTTGCATGATGAGATTAAATTGTCTATAGATTATTGTGTATTATTAACCTATTGTGTGGGTCATGCTAAATGGTTGTGAGATTGAGCTAACTCCATTGAGCTATAGTTTATTAAGTTAAAAATAGGGGTTTCATGATTATAGATTGTACAAAGGTTATGCCATTATGTGTCTAGCTTTTTTTTAAAATCAATGCTTCTATATGCAATTTCAAGGACTTCCATAACTCTTCATATAGTCCTTTAAAGGGTGTTAGCTCTATGCAAGAGCACCTACCTTAAATGTAGGAGGTTAGTGGTTCGATTCCATTGTGCCCTAACATGATTTAATCAATGATATTGTAGTTTATTTTTAATTAAATGATTTTTATATTGATTTATTTGAATGGTTAGCTATTTTTTTGATTTGTTGTTTTATATTGTGTTTAAAGAGAAAAAAGTGATATTGTATTGTCTTTAAATCTAATTTTTATTGTCTCTTGATAGACAATAGCTAAGATTAAGGACATTGTCTCTATAAAGACAATATGTCTTTAATTCCAACTATTGTCTCTCGAGACACAAAAATGAAATTGTCTCCTAAGAGACAATAATGCTTGTGTTATATACTTTATTTATAGAAACAATTTTTTAAGGAAATAATTTCAGGCACTTAATTAAAGACAATATATAAGTCTTTTTTTGTCTCAAGTTATGACAATTTACCCAAAAATTGTTTGCAATATTGTCTTTATGATACAGATTCTCTCAGCTACTAGATATAACCAAGATCTTTACTTCTTTGATGTTAGCATATTTTCATGTGAAAGAGTATCAAGAAACCACATATGCATACCTTAGAGAATTTGAAACATAAAGGAAACTATCAAATCAAAGAACAAACACAAGTTGAGAACATAGTTCACCCATTTTAGGTTATGTCTCTAGGCCTAGTTTCAAGAGTTGAGAGGTCATTTCATTAAATGCTACATGACGATGATGAGTACATGATGTATTATTTGTAACACAAGGAAAAACTTTGTTAACTAGAGTGGCATGTCTCTCCACGAGATGTTATCCTATAAGAACTCTCACTCATAAAACCTCTCATTCAACATGACAAAGTATCAAACTCTCACAAGAAGTGGTATACAAGGATCCTCCAACAAATTGGAAAATAAGGATCTCAACAACAAATCGTAATATTAGCAACAATCAAAATAAGACATGGCATCAATGCATCTTATACCTCCACTTCTGGGGATGTCTTGAAAATGCACATCTCTAATGAAGAAATGGACAGAATGGTTGAATTAATGGCAAAAAAGGATGAAATAAATTTATTGTAGATAAATAAATTTATCTCACCATCATTTTCCTTGCGAAAAAACTGGGAAAAATGAGTATAAACTCGACATATTTTTGACACCTTCAAAATTATGCCCGCCCATGGAATCTTGAAGATTCCTCAAAGATTCCCCATAGAAAATATTAGTTAAAATGTTCCCTAACATATTCTCTAACAATATTCCAAGAATATTCTTGAGATTCATGTCTCCATTGGCCTGCTTGTGCCCTAATCTCTCATGTATTCTCCATCATTCTCCATGGTTCCCTTTGAACCATTTGAATGGCATTTTATAACAAAGTGTGAGGGTGAATAAGACAGAGCGTGTGGTTGGCACAATTGCATAATAATATTAAGTTACTTATTGTTAGGGAGGTTTTGGGTTCAAAACCCATGGACTCCTCATTTTGGTTATAATACAGTTTTCAAACCATATAATATATGCTATACGTATGTCCATATTGTAACAACTCCCAAAACCATGAGAATAAAAAAAATGGAGGTTACACCATTCTAAGGTCACTTGGGCCTAATTTGAGGTGTCATGTGGCACCATGTGATTGGGCCGTGTGGAAGTGTCTCATTGGTCCACATAATATGGCACCTACTTGGCATGTGTCGACTTGTGGTGTTGCCACATCACCTACTTGTGGGTCCACTTGGTTTGCTTATTGGGTGATGACATTAGTTTTGTGGGTCCCACTAAGCCTACTGACTTTTTTTTCATGTGGCAGCCTATGGCAGTGCCACAAGGTACCTTGGGCTCACTTTGACTTTGAATTTTTCCTAGCTTTACCAAAACATTGACTCGCCATAACATTGGCATATGAAATCAAATTGAGGTGTCGTTTGCACCGTTGGAAAGCTTATGATGATATCTTCGATATAATACTAGTTTCATTTCAGTATAAGGGATTTTATATTTGAGATTTTCCTGAGCCCTATTTATTTTCTAAACATTTATGGATCCATCTGGATGATTCCTCCCTATTAAGGAGCTTTTGGTTCTCCAAAGACATGAACACTATCTGTAATCTGTTGTACTCCCTCATGTTCACAAGAATTTCCTTAACAGACCACACTTCTTTCTCCTTCACCTTTGTCCTTTAGAGCCATAAGTGATGAACCGACACCCGTACTCTATGTAGACTTGTAATACATCTTGCAAAATAAATGTTCAATTACATGACCTATCATGACCCAAGTAAACCCCATACTTGTGAACAATTTATAACACACTCTTTGGTCAAGTTTACATCATAATCATAATAGAAACCAATACCCCAACTATCAATAAAATTCCAAAAACATCATGTTGCTTTTCATAAGTGGTGGAAAACACTTCATCACTTTTACAATCATTTCACAACATGTGATTTACAAAATGCAACCACAACAAGCTACTATCTATAAAAAAAACCATCTCTCACTCAACAAAGTGAATGGGTCATATTTCCAAAATTGTTTCACTTTTTGAACAACTTTACCAACTATTTCCTGCATAGACGTTTGTCCTTGAGACGCTACTCTAGGTGGAGCCTCCAAACATGCGGCTCTTTGATGTCCATGTTTGTTGCAATGGCTATAAAAATTCTTCTTCCTCCAGACCTGCTTAACCTTCTTCCTTCCCTAATGTGGAGAAGGCCTTTCATGACTTTTCCTCTTTCTTGCTGCCATTCTCTTCCAGCACTTTGTAACCACATGGTTATACAAGCCACAAAAACTACATGGTTTTTTATGCCACAAATTCTATTCATCCTTAACAATCTACTTGTAATCAAAATGAACAATAGCATAATGAGACTTTTTATACCTTGATTGGTTATCTCTGTTACATGTCTAATGATGAGAGATTGCCTTAGCTCTTTGTATGCAATGTGCACTATCATGGGAGGATTGTGATGTGTTCCAATCATTCTCTTTCCTTGATGATTTGGGAAATGGCTTGGATTCTTAACCTAAAGAACCCATTGCTTATGTTTCCTTCAAGCATTCTGCTTCAATGTACCCTAATCATAAAATGGGCACCTCAACGCTTCCAACAAAAATAATATCATGAGAAAATGAAACTGAAGAACTATTAACATTGTCTACCTCTGAAGCGGATGATGATGGTTTCACTAATCCCTCATTCTAATTCATTTTTTCCAAAACCTCTTCCATGGATAGTATTTGAAGTTGCAATTTCTACTTCTCCTCTTATGCTTCTTGTAGAAGTATTTTCAATTTAGAATTCTCTGTTTGAAGGATTTCATTAATATCTTCATTTGAATGATGAGAAGAAGATGAAGAAGAATCATATTTACTCGAAGATGGAGATGGAGCATTGTCTTCTTCTCTCTCATTCTCACTTTCCACTTTTCCCATTTTCTCCTCATAATCTGCATACATGATATGTACTATGATTTCAATAATGTAGAATGCCTCATTGAGATCTTTGTAATCCTCCATTTTATTTTCTTATTGCACGTTCACTCATAATTCACATCAACAAGAACATCACTCTGATACCAAAATTGATCCATATTCTCTCAGCTACCAGAATTAACCAAGACCTTTTACTTCTTTTATGTTAAAAGAAATGCATGAGAAAGAGTATGAAGAAACCACATATGCATACTTTATATAAGAGGAAATATAAAGGAAACCATCAAATCAAAGAACACACAAAAGTTGGTAACAAAGTTCACCTAGTGTGGGTTATGTCTTCAGGCACAATGTCAAGAATGGGGAGTCTGCTTCATTAAATGCTACAAGATGACGATGACTACATGATGTATTTTTTTTCAATACAAGGAAAAAATCAATTAAATAGAGTGGCATGCCTCTCCATGAGATGTTCTCCTATTAGAACCTTCACTCATAAAATCTCTCCTTCAACATGACAAAATATCAAACTCTCACATGAAGTGTCATGCAAGGATCCTCCAAAAAATTAGAAAACAAAGATCTCAACAATAAATCATCATGTCAAAAAAATTGAAAATAAGACATGGCATCAATTCATATTATACCTCCACTTCCAAGAATGGCTTGAAAAAGCATGCCTCTGATGAAGAAATAGACTAAACGATTGAATTGTTGGAGAAAAATCAAGAAATTTGGCTATAAATTTGGCCCCTTTCTAACGAGGTAAAATTTGGGCTCCTCGAGAATCTCAAAGATTCCTAAAATATTCTCTTATGTGGATTGACTAAAATGTGACTTCTTAGATAAAGAAACTTATCTCACCATCATGTTCCTTGCCAAAAATTGAGAAAAATGAGTATAAAATCCACATATTTCTTACACCTTCAAAATTCTACCACTAGGAAATATTAAATATTCCTCATAGAGAATATTACTTGAAATATTCCATAAGATATGCTCTAACAATATTCCTATAATATTCCTGAGATTCATGTCTTCAATGGCCTGCCTGTGCCCTCATCTCTGATGTATTCTCCATCATTCTCCATGGTCCCTTTGAACCATTTAAATTCCATTTTATAACAAAGTGTGAGGGTGAATAAGACAAATAGTGTGGTTGGAAAAATGCTTGGCATATTCATATTAAGTTGCTTGTTGTTAGGGACGTTTTGGGTTCAAAACCCATGGACTCCCAATTTTGCTTTTAAAGCCCAATTTTGGTTTTAATATAGTTTTCAAACCATATAGTATATGGTATACGTATGTCCATATTGTAATGACTCCCAAAACCATGAGAATAACACAAATGTTTGTTGCACCATGCCAAGGCCTCTTGGGCATAATTTGAGGTGCCATGTGGCACTATGTGATTGGGCCATGTTGTAGTGTCTCATTGGTCCAGATCATATGCCACCTACTTGCCATGTGTCGACTTGTGGTATTGCCATGTCACCTACTTGTAGGTCGACTTGGTTTGTTGACTAGGCAATGACACTAGCTTTGTGGGTCCCAATAGGCCTACTAACTTTGCATGGAAGCCTATGGGAGTGCCACATGGTACCTTTTGTTGACTTTGACTTTGACTTTTGCCTAGTTTGACGAAAACATTAACTAGGAATAACTTTTGCATACGAACTCGGATTGAGGTGTCATTTGCACTGTTGGAAAGATTGTGATGAGACCTTTGATATGATCCTAATTTAATTGAAATAGAAGGAATTTTAGTTTTGAGTTTTCCTGAGCCCTATTTGCTTTCTAAAAATTTGTGAAGCCAACTTGATCATTCCTCCCTAATGAGGAGATTTTGGTCCTCCAAAAACATGAACACTATCTATAATCTATTGTACTCCATCATGTGCAGAAGAAGTGCCCTAATAGGCCACACTTCCTTATCCTTCAACTTTGTCCTTAGGATCCATAAGTGATGATTCGACACCTGTACTTTGTGAAAACCTATAGTACATCTTGCAAAATACATGTTCAATTACATGACCTATCATGACCCAAGCAAAACCCATACTTGGCAAGAGTTTATAACACACTCTTTGGTCAAGTTTATATCATAATCATAATAGAAACAAATACCCTAGTTATCAACAAAAGGGAAAAAACATCATCATGTTTCTTTTCATAAGTGATGGCAAACACTTCATCACTTTTACAATCATTTCAAAACATGTGATTTACAAAATGCATCCACAACAATCTACTATCTATCCAAACACCATCTCTAGCACAAAAAAATGAACAAGTCATATTTCTATGGTTGTTTTTCTTCTGGAACAACTTTAACAATTGGTTCCTTCACAGTTTCGTTTTCCTTGAGATACTGCTCTGGATGGAGCCTCCAACATGTGGCTATCTGATGTCCATCTTTGTTGAAATGGCTAAAAAAATTCTTCTTCCTTCAAACATACTTAACCTTCTTCCTTACTTGATGTGGAGGAGGCCTTTCATGCCTTTTCCTCTTTCTTGGTGCTATTCTTTTCTAGCACTCTACAACAACATGGTTATACAAGCCAAAAAAACTACATGGCTTCTTATGCCACAAATTATGTTCATATTTAACAATGTGCTTGGAATCAAAATGAACATTAGCATAATGAGACTTTTTATACCTCGATTGGTTGTCTATGGTACATTCCTGGCGATGAGAGTTTCCCTTAGCTCTTTCTACGAAATGTGCACTATCATGGGAGGATTGTGACGTGTTCCCATTATTCTCTTTCCTTGATGATTTGGGAAATGGCTTGGATTCTTTGCCAAAAGAATGCCTTGCTTCTGCTTCCTCCAAGCATTCTCCTTCAGTGTACCCCAATCCTGAAATGGGTATCTCAAGGGTTCCAACAAAAATAGCATCATGTGAAAATGAAATTGAAGAACTATTAACATTTTTTACCTCTGAAGTAGATGATTATGGCTTCACTAAGACTTCATTTCATTTCAAACTTTCCAAGGCCTCTTTTGTGGATAGTAATTGAAGTTTCAATCTCTTCTTCTCCTAGTATGCTTCTTGTAGAAGTCTCTTTAATTCATTATTCTCTACATGAATGATTTCATTTATCCCTTCATTTGAATGATGATAAGAAGAATAAGAAGAAGTATATTCACTTGAATATGGATATGGAGCATTTCCCTTTGCTCTCTCTTTCTCACTTTCCTCCTTTCCCATTTTCTGCTCGTAATATGCATAGATTATATCTACCATGCTTTCCATCCTATTGAAGTCCTCATTGAGATCTCTATGATACTCCATTTTATTTTATTATTTCGTATTCAATCTCTGGTATTCACACTTTCAATTCACATCAGCAAGAAGACCGCTCTGATACCACACTTGATCCATATTCTCTCAGCTATGAGAATTAACTAAGATCTATTACTTCTATGATGTCAGACAAATTTGCATGTGAAAGAGTATGAAGAAACCACATATGCATACTTTAAAGAAGATGAAATGTGAAGGAAACCATCAAATCAAATAATGTGCACACACGTTGATAACGAAGTTCACCCAAGGTGGGTTACGTCTCTAGGCCTGGTGTCAAGAGTGGTAGGTAACTTCATTAAATGCTGCAAGATGATGATGAGTACATCATGTATTATTTGTCAATACAAGGAAAAACTTAGTTAAGTAGAGTGGCATGCCTTTCCATGAGACGTTCTGCTATAAGAACTCTCACTCATAAAATCTCTCCTTCAACATGACAAAATATCAAACTCTCACATGAAGTGGCATACAAGGATCCTCCAAAAAATTGGCAAATAAGGATCTCAACAACAAATCATCATCTCACCAAAAATCACAGGAAGACATGGCATGAGTGCATCTTATACCTCCACTTCTAGAATGGCCTAAAAATGTACATATGTGATGAAGAAACAAACAAAAAAATTCTTGGCAAAAAATCATGAAATCTAGCTATAAACTTGACCAATTTATGGATCGATCAAATTTGGGATCCTTGGGAATATTAAATATTCCTAAAAGATTATATTATGCAGGTTTACTGAAATTTGGTTGCTTAGATGAAGAAAATTATCTCACCATCATGTTCCCTTTTGAAAAACTGAGAAAAATGAGTGTAAACTCGACATAGTTCTGACACCTTCAAAATTCTGCCCCCAAGGAATCTTAAATATTTCTCATAGAGAATATTCTTTGAAATATTCCCTAACATCTTCTCTAAAAATATTCCTAGAATATTCTTTAGATTCATGCCTTCATTGGCTTTCCTGTGCCCTTATCTCTCATGTATTTTCCATGGTTCCCTTTGAACCATTTGAATGACATTTTGTAACAAAGTATGAGGGTGAATAAGACAAACAGTGTGGTTGGAACAATAGTTTGCATAGTCATATTAAGTTACTTGTTGTTAGGAAGGCTTTGGGTTCAAAACCCATGGACTCCTAATTTTCATTTTAAAGCCAAATTTCAGTTTTAATATAGTTTTCAAACCATATAATATATGGTATATGTATGTCCATATTGTAATGACTCCTAAAACCATGAGAATAACAAAAAATAGAGGTTCCACCATGCCAAGGCCACTTGGCCCTAATTTGAGGTGCCATGCGGCACCATGTGACTGGGCCATGTGGCAGTGACCCATTGGTCCACATCATATGCCACCTACTTGCCATGTGTTGACTTGTGGTGTTGCCACATCACCTACTTGTGGCTCCACCTGGTTTGCGAATTGGGCTGTGACATTAGCTTTGTGGGTCCCACTACACCTACTGACTTTGTTTCCATGTGACAGCTTATGGGCGTGCCATGTGGTAGCTTGGGTTGACTTTTTCTATGTCTTTTGTGTAGTTTGACCAAAACTTTGACTCGCCATAACTTTTGCATACAAACTCAGATTGAGGTGTCATTTACATTGTTGGAAAGATTGTAATCAGATCTTTGATCTAATCCTAGTTTCATTACTATATAAGGAATTTTATTTTCTAGATTTTCATATGCCCTCTTTGTTTTTTAAATGTTTGTGGAGCCACCTTGATTATTCCTCCCTACTCAGGAGATTTTCGTCCTCCAAAAACATGAACACTATCTATAATTTGTTTTACTCCCTCATGTGCACAAGACATGCCCTAATGGACCACACTTCATTCTCCTTCACCTTTGTCCTTCGAAGCCATAAGATGAACCAAAACTTGTACTAGACTATGCAAACCTATAGTACATATTGCAATATACATGTTCAATTACATGACCTATCATGACCCAAGAAAACCCCATACTTGGAAACAATTTATAACACACTCTTTGGTCATGTCTACATCAAAATCATAGAAGAAACCAGTAACCCAGCTGTCAACAAAAGGCCAAAAACATCATCATGTTGCTTTTCAAAAGTGGTGGCAAACACTTCATCACTTTTACAATCATTTCACAACATTTGATTTACAAAATGCAACCACAAAAAGCTATTATCTGTAAAAAAACCATCTCTCACTCAACAAAGTGAATGGGTCATATTTATATAGTTGTTTCACTTTTTGAACAACTTTACCAATTGGTTCCTGCACAGACTCTTTGTCCTTGAGACACTACTCTAGATGGAGCCTCAAACATTGGCTCTCTGATGTCCATGTATTCTGCAATGGTTGCAATAATTCTTCTTGCTCCAGACCTGCTTAACCTTCTTCCTTGCCTGATGTGGAGAAGGGCTTCACATCTTGCCCTCTTTCTTGCTGCCATTCTCTTCCAGCACTCCACAACCACATGGCTATACAAGCCACAAAAGCTACATGGTTTTTTATGCCACAAACTATATTCTTCCTTAACATTGTGCTTGTAATCAAAATGAACATTAGCATAATGAGACTTTTTATACCTCGATTGGTTGTCTATGGTATATTCCTCGTGATGGGAGCTTGCCCTAGCTCTTTCTATGCAAGATTGTGATGTGTTCCCATCATTATTTTTCCTTTATGATTTGGGCATTGGCTTGGAGTCTTTTCGTAAAGAACCCCTTGCTTCATTTACCTTCAAGAATTCTCCTCCAGTGTACCCCAATCCTAAAATGAGTGCCTCAAGGATTCCAACAAAAATAGCATCATGAGAAATTAAAACTCAAGAAATATTAACATTGTATACCTTTGAAGCAGATGATGATGGCTTCACTACACCCTCGTTGCATTTCAACCTTTACAAGGCCTCTTCCATGGATTGTAATTGAATTTTCAATCTTTGCTTCTCCTCTTATGCTTCTTGTAGAAGTCTCTTCAATTCAACATTCTACACTTGAATTATTTCGTTGATCTCTTCATTTGAATGATGAGAAGAAAATGAAGAAGAAGTATATTCATTCGAATATGGAGATGTAGAATTGTCCTTTTCTCTCTCTTTCCCACTTTCCTCTTTTCCTATTTTCTCCTCATAATCAACATACATTATATCTACCATACTTGACATCCTATAGAAGGCTTCATAAATATATCTATGATCCTCAATTTTATTTTCTTATTTCACATTGAATCTCTGGTATTCACACTTGTAATTCACATTAGCAAGAAGATAGCTTTGATACCAAACTTGTTCTAGATTCTCTATTCTACCAAAATTAATCAAAGATCTTTTACTTCTGTGATGTTAGCAAAATTGCACGTGAAAGAGTATGAAGAAACCACATATGCATACTTTAAATAAGAGGAAATATAAAGCAAATCATCAAATCAAAGAACACACACAAGTTGATAATGAAGTTCACCCTGGGAGGGTTACGTCTTCGGGCCCAGTGTTAAGAGTGGTGAGGTCGCTTCATTAAATCCTACAAGATGATGATGAGTACATGATATAATCTTTGTCTATACAAGGAAAAATATAGTTAACTAGAGTGGTATGTATCTCCATGATATGTTCTCCTATAAGAAGACTCACTCATAAAATCTCTCCTTCAACATGACAAAATGTCAAACTCTCACATGAAGTGGCATGCAAGGATCCTCCAAAAAATTGGCAAATAAGGATCTCAGCAACAAATCATCATCTCAATAAAAATAAAAATAAGACATGGCATCAATGCATCTTATACCTCCATTTCTAGGAATGGCCTGAAAATGCACACCTCTAATGAGGCAATGGACTAAATGGTTGAATTCTTGACAGAAAAACATGAAATTTGGCTATAAACTTGACCCCCTTTTGTCTCGGTCAAATTTTGGCTCCTCAGGAATCTCAAAGATTCCTCAAATATTCTCTTATGTGGCTTGACTGAAATTTATATGTTTAGATGAAGAAACTTATCTCACCATCATGTTCCTTGCAAAGAAATGAGAAAAATGACTATAAACGTGACACATTTCTAACACCTTCAAAATTCTGCCCCGAGGGAATCTTAAAGATTCCTCAAAGATTCTTCATAGAGAATATTCTTTGAAATATTCCCTAACATATGCTCTAACAATATTCCTAGAATATTCTTGATATTCATGTCCTGATTGGCTTGGGTGTGCCCTCATATCTGATGTATTCTCCATCATTCTCTATGTTTCCCTTTGAACCATATGAATGGAATATTATAACAAGGTGTGAGGGTGAATAAGAAAAAGTGTGTGGTTGGAACAATGGTTGGCACGATGAATTTAAGTTACTTGTTGGTAGGGAGGTTTTTGGTTCAAAACCCATGGACTCATAATTTTGGTTTTAAAGCCCAATTTTGGTTTTAATATAGTTGTCAAACCATATAATATATGGCATACATATATCCATATTGTAATTACTCCCAAAACCATGAGAATAACACGAAATGGAGGTTGCACCATGCCAAGGCCTCTTGGGCCTAATTTTAGGTGCTATGTGGCAACATGTGATCGAGCCATGTGGCAGTGTCTCATTGGTCCACATCATATGCCACCTACTTGCCATGTGTCAACTTGTGGTGTTTCCATGTCACCTCCTTGTGGGTTCACTTGATTTGTTGACTAGGCTGCGACATAAGCTTTGTGGGTCCCACTAGACCCACTGACTTTTTTTTCCTTGTGACAGCCTATGGGGGTGCCAAGTGGTACCTTGGGTTGACTTTGACTTTGACTTTTTCCTAGTTTGACAAAGACATTGACTCACCATAACTTTTGCATATGAACTCAGATTGAGGTGTCATTTGCACTATTGGAAATCTTATGATGAGATATTCAATCTAATGCTAGTGTCACCACAAACTAAGGAATTTTATTTTTGAGCTTTTCCTGAGCCCTCTTTGTTTTCTAAACGTTTGTGGAGCCACCTGCATAATTCCTCCCCACTGAGGAGCTTTTGGTCCTCCAAAAACATGAACACTATTTGTAATCTACTATACTCCCTCATGTGCACAAGGATTTCCCTATCATGCCACATTATACTAATTGGTTCCTACATGGTTTCTTTGTCCTTGAGATACTTCTCTAGATAGAGCCTCCAACATGTGCATCTCTGATGTCCATATTTGTTGAAATCGCTACAAAATTATTCTTCCTCCAGACATACTTAATATTCTCCTTTACCTAATGTGGAGAAGGCCTTTCATGCCTTGTCCTCTTTCTTGGTGCCATTCTCTTCCAGCACTCCGCAATGACATGGTTATACAAGCCACAAAAAATACATGGTTTTTTATGCCACAAATTATTTTCATCTTAAAAAATGTGCTTGTAATAAAAATGAACATTAGCATAATGACACCTTTTATACCTTAATTGGTTGACTCTGCTACATGCTTGGCGATGTGATTTTTCCTTAGTTCTTTCTATGCAATGTTTACTATCATCGGAGGATTATGATGTGTTCCAATCGTTCTCATTCCTTGATGATTTTGGAAATTGCATGGATTATTTTCCTAAATAACCCCTTGCTTCTGCTACCATCAAGCATTCTCCTTCAGTGTACCCCAATCCTAAAATGGGTACCTCAAGGCTTCCAACAAATATAGCATCATGTGGAAATGAAACTGAACAACTATTAACATTGTTTACCTCTAAAACAAATGTTGATGGCTTCACTAATACCTCATTCCATTTCAACCTTTCCAAGGCCTCTTCCCTGGATAATAATTGAAGTTGCAATCTCTACTTCTCCTCTTATGCTTCTTGTAGAAATCTCTTCAATTCAGCATTCTCTGCTTGAAGGATTTTGTTGATATCTTCAAATTTTTAATGATGAGAATAAGATGAAGAAGAAGTATATTCACTCAAATATGGATAGGGAACATTGTCCTCTCATCTCTCTTTCTCACTTTCCTCTTCTTCCATTTTCTTCTCATAATCCGCATACATTATATCTACCATGCTTGCCATCGTATAGAATACTTCATAGAGATCTCTATGATCCTCCATTTTACTTTCTTATTTCACATTCAATCTCTGGTATTCACACTCGCAATTCATTTCAGGAAGTAGACCGCTCCTATACCAAACTTGATCTAGGTCCTCTCAACTACCGAAACTAAGCAAGATCTTTTACTTCTGTGATGGTAGCAGAATTTCATGTGAAAGAATATTAAGAAACCACATATGAATACTTTAAAGAAGAGGAAATATAAAGGAAACATCAAATCAAAGAACACACACAAGTTGATAACAAAGTTCACCCAATGTGAGTTATGTCTCTTGTCCCAGTGTCAAGAGTGGGGAGGTCGCTTCATTAAATCTGACAAGAAGATGATGAGTATATGATGTATTATTTGTCAATACAAGGAAAAACTCAGTTAACTAGAGTGACATGTCTTTAATAAAATCTCTCCTTCAGCATGACAAAATATCAAACTCTCACATGAAGTGGCATACAAGGATCCTCCAAAAAAATGGAAAAAAAGGATCTCAACAACAAATCATCATCTCAGAAGAATAAAAAACGGACATGGAATCAATGCGTCTTATACCTCCAATTCTGGGAATGGCATGAAAATTCACACCTCTAATGAATAAATGGACTGAATGGTTGAATTATTGGAAAAAAATCATGAAATTTGGCTATAAACATGAGTCATTTCTAACTTGGTCAAATTTGGGATCCTTGGGAATCTTAAAGATTCCTCAAAGATTCTCCTATACGGGTTCACTGAAATTCAACTGCTTAGATGAAGAAAATTAACTCACCATCATGTTCCTTGCGAAAAACTATGAAAAATAATTATAAGCTCGACATATTTCTAACACATTCAAAATTCTTCCCCAAGGAATCTTAAAGATTCCTCATAGCGACTATTATTTGAAATATTCCCTAACATATGCTCTAAAAATATTCCTAGAATATTCTTGAGATTCATGACTTCATTGGCTTACCTATTCCCTTATCTCTCTTGTATTCTCCATCATTCTCTGTGGTTCCTTTTGAACCATTTGAATGACATTTTATAACAAAGTGTGAGGGTGAATAAGACAAAGTGTGTGGTTGGCATAGTCATATTAAGTTACTTGTTCTTAGGGAATTTTTGGGTTCAAAACCCATGGAATCCTAATTTTTGTTTTAAAGCCCAATTTCGGTTTTACTATAGTTTTCAAACCATATAATACATGGTATACACATTTCCATATTGTAGCGACTCCCAAAACCATGAGAATAACACAAAATGGAGGTTGCACCATGCCAAGGCCCCTTGGGCCTAATTTTAGGTGCCATGTGGCTGTGTCTCATTGGTCTAAATCATATGTCACCTACTTTCCATGTGTTGACTCGTGGTGTTGCCACGTCACTTTCTTGTGGTTCCACTTGGTTTTCATACTGGGCTAAGACATTAGCTTTGGGGGATCCCACTAGGCCAATTGAGTTTTTTGCCATGTGGTAGCCCATGGAAGTGCCACGTGGTAACTTGGGTTGACTTTGACTAGCCATAACATTCGCATATGAACTCAGGTTGAGGTGTTGTTTGTGATATTGGAAATCTTGTGATAATTCGGTTAGCTGACTCTTGCCTAGTTTGACCAAAAATTTGATTGGCTATAACTTTAAAATGCGAACTCAAATTGATGTGTCATTTGCAACGTTGGAAATCTTATGATGAGATCTTCAATATAATCCTTGTTTCATTGCAATATAAGGAATTTTATTTTTGATCTTTTCTTGAACCCTCTTTGTTTTGTAAACGTCTGTGGAGCCACCTGGATCATTCCTCCCTACTAAGGAGCTTTTGGTCCTACAAAAACATGAACACTATCTGTAATATGTTGTACTCCCTCAAGTGCACAATAAGTTCCCTAAGAGGCCACACTTCCTTCTCCTTCACCTTTGTGCTTTGGAGCCATAAGTGATGAACCCACAACTGTACTCTATGCAAACCTCTAGTACATCCTACAAAATACATGTTCAATTACATGACCTATCACGACAAAATCAAACCCCATACTTGCCAAGAGTTTATAACAATATCTTTGGTCAAGTTTACATCATAATCATAATAGAAACCAATACCCCAGCTTTCAACAAAAGGCGAAAAACATCATCATGTTACTTTTCATAATTTATGGAAAACACTTCATCACTTTTACAATCATTTCGCAAAATGTGATTTACAAAATGCAGCCACAACAAGCTAATATATGTAAAAAACCATCTCCTACTCAACAAAGTGAACAGGTCATCTTTTTATATTTTTTTCACTTGTTGAGCAACTTTACCAACTGTGTCCTGCACAGACACTTTTTGATTGAGATGGTACTCTAGATGGAGCCTCCAACACGTGGCTCTCTGATGTCCATCTCCATTGCAATGGCTGTAAATTGTTTTCTTCCTTCAGACCCGCTTAACCATTTTCCTTCCCTGATGTGGAGAAGGCCTTTCATGTCTTGTCCTCTTTCTTCCTGCCATTCTGTTCCAGCACTCCACAACCACATGGTTATACAAGCCAAAAAAAATACATGTATTTTTATGCCACAAATTTTGTTCATCCTTAACAATGTGCTTGTAATCAAAATGAACATTAGCATAATGATACATTTTATACCTTGATTGGTTGTCTTTGGTACATTCCCGGTGATGAGAGCTTTCCTTACCTCTTTCTGTGCAATGTGCACTCTCATGGGAGGATTGTGATGTGTTCCCATAATTCTCTTTCCTTAATGATTTTTGAAAAGGATTGTATTCTTTACCTAAAGAACCCTTGCTTTTGCTACCTTCAAGCATTCTCCTTCAATGCACCCCAATCCTGAAATGCGTACATCAAGGCTTCCAAGAAAAATATAATCATGTGAAAATGAAACTGAAGAACTATTAACACAGTTTACATTTGCAACAAATGATTATGGATTCGCTAAGCCCTCATTGCATTTCAACCTTTCGAAGGCCTCTTCCATGGATAGTAATTGAAGTTGCAATATCTGCTTCTCGTCTTATGCTTCTTGTAGAAGTATCTTCAATTCAACATTCTCCGCTTAAAGGATTTCGTTGATCTCTTCATTTGAATGATGAGAAGAAGACGAAGAAGAAGTATATTCACTCAAGATGGAGATGGAACATTGTCCTTTGCTCTCTCTTTCTCACTTTCCTCTTTTCCCATTTTCTCCTCAGAATCTGCATACATTATATCTACCATTCTTTCCATCCTATAGAAGGACCCATAGAGATATTTGTAATCCTCCATTTTATTTTCTTATTGCATGTTCAATCTATGGTATTCACACTCTCAATTCACATCAGCAAGAAGACTGCTATGACACCAAATTTGATCCATATTCTCTCAGTTATCAGAATTAACCAAGATATTTGACTTTTGTGATGTTAGAAAATTACACGTGAAAGAGTATGAAGAAACCACATACGCATACTTTAAAGAAGAGGAAATATAAAGGAAACCATCAAATCAAAGAACACGCACAAGTTGATAATGAAGTCCACCCAGTGTGGGTTATGTGTCCAGACCTAGTGTCAAGGGTGGGGAGGTCTCTTCAATAAATGCTACAAGTTGATGATGAGTACATGATGTATTCTTTGTCAATAAAAGAAGAAAACCACTTAACTAGATTGGCATGTCTCTCCACAAGACATTCTCCTATAAGAACTCTCACTCATAAAATCTCTCCTTAAGCATGACAAAATATCAAACTCTCACATGAAGTGGTTGTTGGGACGCTAATATGTCATTATTATTATCACTTTTTAACACCTATTTCATCCATTTCTACCCTTCTTTATCACATCATCTATCATGATTTATCATATAATTCCATTTTATGATTATTTATGCTCTTATGGATAAATATTATTTCTTCTCCTTTATTGTTAATAATTTGATGATTATTATGCATGATTTTACCAATGATTGTTTATTAATAAATTTGTTGTAACATCACTCACCATTTTAGCCTCCAAGATATTTTCTAGATTGCAGATTTGATCTCCAGGTCGTCATTAAATATGCCAACTCAGAAATTCACTGGAATAAGAAATGACAGTTTTTAATTGGACGTTTGGGGCAAATGGAGAAGAATCTAGAAAATCTGAAACATGGGTTTTGTTCAGAATTGACTGAATTAGTTTTGTAGTGAGCATTTTTCCCAAATTTGGTCCGTATTAAGAGAAACAGAAGGTTCTTTGAAGACTTTTTTCTCAGATTCACTGTTGCAGCCGGTTTCCAAATTATCTTAGTTGTAATACCAAATTTGACCTGTTCGTGTTGAATGTTGATGCAAAGATATTTCAAATATGATCTTGTTGATCAATTTGTTGTGAACAATCCAATTTTGTAAGGGGAATCATATTGTAATCATCTCGATTGTAACTTATCGTTTCTCTCTGTGTATTTAAATGAGAATAGAGATCAAAGAGGAATATAGATAATTAGAGATAGATGGGATAGGATAGGATGGGAGGAGAGGGGCTAATGAAGATATTTAGCTTTTTGCTTGGGACCTCAATTGTAATTTCAATATACAGAATGTGATTCTGAAGAAGACCGTATTGTAATGAGGATTGAATTCAATGGTTAATGCATAATTTATGTTGCGGTTCATTCGTATTCTTTGAAGTAGCTCAACAGTATTCGCTGGTGGCTAAGGGCCCAGCCTCTGGCAAATTGAACTATCATACTTTGTGTTATATCTTTCTAATTCATGCAATTTTAATTGGTTTGATGTTTTTCCATTCTCTACTAGTTTATCTTGTTTGCTATTTTCCGATTTCCTAAATTGCAATTAGTTTACTTTCCTTTATTCTGACCTTATGTACTTTGCAGCTTTGTCATTTGATTCCATTTACGCTTACTGTAAATTAAATTGATTATCAGTTAAGGCATTGAATCTCCTTGATTACGATAAGTTTGTGGTTATTATAGAATCAACTGAAAGAGATTGGTTAATGCTACTAAACTCTTGATTGACATAATTTCCATTTGAATTGCTTAATTGAGATTGAGTGTGATTTAGATAGAATCAGCTAGAAGAGATTGGTTAATGCTACTATGCTTTTGGTTGATGCTATTTTCAATTGAATTGCTTGCTTCAGATTTTATTATGGTTTTGCTTGAGATTACGTCTTGATGCTCAGATGTATTATTTCCTTTAAATGTTACAGCTTGAGATTTATGATTGATCCGGTAACTCTGGTATTGAATTTAATAGATTATCTTAAATCATTACTCTCTAGATTTATAGCTTGCACATATTGTGTACACTCTTGAAACAAAAATACTTATTCAGGTTGATAATTGATGTGAGGAAACTAGGAGTTTTAAAAGACACCTTTTAGCACCCAACAATGGCATACAAAGATCCTCCAAAAAAATGGAAAATAAGGTTCTCAACAACAAATCATCATCTCAGCAAAATTAAAAGAATACAAGGCATCAGTGCATCTTATAATTTCACTTTCAGGAATGCTCTGAAAATGCACACGTCTGATGAAGAAATGGATTGAACGGTTGAATTCTTGGGAAAAAATAACGAAATATGGCTAAAAACTTGACCCGTTTCTGACTCGGTCAAAGTTGGGCTCCCCGAGAATCTAAAAGATTCCTCAAATATTCTCTTATGTCGATTGACTGAAATTCGGCTTATTAAATGAAAAAACTTATCTCACCATCACTTTCCTTGCGAAAAAATAAGAAAAATGAGTATAAACTTTACATATTTATGACATCTTCAAAATTATGCCCCTAGGGAATCTTAAATATTCCTCAAAGTTTCCTCATAGAGAATATTCTTTGAAATCTTCCCAAACATATACTCTAACAATATTCCTAGGATATTTTTTAGATTCATGTATTCATTGGCCTGAAAGTGCCTCATCTCTCGTGTATTCTCCAACATTATGTATGGTTCCCTTTGAACCATTTGAATAGCATTTTATAACAAAGTGCGAGGGTGAATAAGACAAAGTGTGTGGTTGGCACAATGGTTGGGATAGTTATATTAATTTACTTTTTGTTAGGGAGGTTTTGGGTTCAAAACCCATGGACTCCCAATTTTGGTTTTAATATAGTTTTTGAACCATATAATATGGTATATGTACGCCCATATTGTAAGGAATACCAAAACCATGAGAATGACACAAAATAGAGGTCCCACTATGCGAAGGAAACTTGGGCCTAATTTTAGGTTCCATGTGGCACCACGTGATTGGGCCATATGGCAGTGTCTCATTGGTCCACATCATATGCCACCTACTTTACACGTGTCGACTTGTGGTGTTGCCACATCACCTACTTGTGGGTCCACCTGGTTTGTTGACTGGGCTAACACATTAGCTTTGTAAGTCCCACTAGGCTTGCCAACTTTCTACCATGTGGCAACCTATGCGAATTCCACTTGGTACACTCAGTTGACTTTGACTTTGGATTTTTCCTATTTTGGCCAAAAAATTGTCTAACCACAAGTTTTTCATACGAACTCAGATTGAGGTGTCATTTTCACCGTTGGAAAGCTTGCAACGAGCTCTTCAATTTGAGTCTAGTTTCATTGCAATAAAGTGACTTTTATTTTTGAGCTTTTCCTTAGCCCTTTTTGTTTTCTAAAAGTTTTTTGAGCCACCTAGATCACTTTAAACCACCCTTTTTGTTTTAGTGGTTTATACTCTAAAGCTCATATCCAACTCTTCAAACATGTAAATTTGTTGTCTAAGTTCTATGGTTTGTTGATGGCCTTCATTTGTTTTCAGTTCTAATTTATCTTTTGTTCTAGATAAGTAATTATTGTATGATTATGGTACTTCTATTTAATTCATATAATTTCATGCTTATTTAAAAATAAGGAAAAACTTATTTTTTTATGGTTGGTCAGATTTAGATCAAAATTGAATCATGAATTCAAGTAGACTTGTTGTTTTTGTTGAAAACTGTTTATGCAATCACTTATGTGCTTGTTCTGCCCCAAATGTTGTTGTGTTGTATGAACTATTTCTTTGATTCGATAGTGTGATTATTTCTTGAATTTTTTTATTAATATCTGAATCTAAGTATGTGCTTATCTAATTCTAGTAACTATTTATTTAGGTAACCACTTATGCACATGTGTTGCAATTGTTTTAAGTCATATGAACTATTCCTATTATTTATCAATTTATTTTAATCTTATATTTAGTTTTGGTCCATTCACCTCATTCTTGGTTGAGATTAGAATTGTTCCCTCTCTTGATTGAGATAGGTTAAAAGGGCTAGTTTTAGGTTAACGACGGGATAATTCTTTATGTTGTTTTCATATGATCTTAGATTGTATTTAGTTTTGGGAGATCACATTATAAACTCTCCTTTCTAAAGTAAATCCTTTTAAGTGGAAACCTAGCCCAGATATTGGTCAAAATCACCATCGTAAATAGAAAAGGGTCTAATTGGAGCCTCACCAAGTCATGTTCATAATGTTGGCTCAGTCTTTTCTAGTCATTAGAAAGGCATAGATTGAAATTTTTTGGGGGTAAAATATTTTTCTTAAGTATCACACCCCAAAACTATTCTACCCAGATATATTTTCAATGGTGTAAGAATCACTTCAATTGGAGTCTGTATACAAAAGTTATGCCACCTAGAAGTTGGCCTTCTTATTTTGAACACCATGATTCAGGAGGATGCCACATCAAACCCCCATTATTGATGGTAAGGGGCTATCCATGTGATCATGATGAGTAAGATTAAAAAATATTCAATATTATAGCTTTATTTAATATTTGAAGGATTCAAAGTTTACCACTAGTAGGATATTCAGTTTTCATAACCAAACCACTAGGATAAAATGGGGTTCACTTATATTCAAGTGAATTTTGCTCCATAGATGAGTAGAGTATACAAGAGTGGATAGGGAGATAGAAAAAAAAGAGGGAACTTTGTGAATTGTAGCAACCCATGGGCCATGGTTAGCTTTTATCTTGAAAGGGTTTCCAAGATTGTATCTTGTATTATTATGTTTGCGACTAATTGTATTTTTGTCTATTGCTTATTTTCTTTCTTTTGAATGTTTCATGCATAAAAATAGTCACTTAATAAATCCATATGGATAAGGAAAATAACCCTCATAGTATATTATTTGAAATTTCAGTATAAATCTATTAGATATGTTGTGATGAATTGTCTAGTGAAACGTCCACAAATGTTTACAGATCATTTAAGAGTTAAAAAAATTGTCAAACAATCACAAAGATTATGTCTATTGATATAAGGTTGACTTCAATATAGGCCATGCGTTTTTTTTTAAATATGTAGTTCTTGTAGGAATTGATGATTTTACAGTTGGCTTATCTCATTTGTTCTCGTTCAAAACAATCCTAATAAGGCTATGGAGATTTAATAAAGTGTTCCCTCATTGTACCCAATGTTGGCCATCCATATATTTACTAGCTAGCTCAACTCACCTATCCTCTTTCAAGGCAAGCATACGAAGTTCCCCTCCTTCAATGTAGTACTTCAATGTTGACGTCAAATCACCACCTAAATTCCTGGTTACATATTATTTCCTACCAACTATAGCAGGTACTTGTTTTCATTCTTTCTCTCGAAGGTTCTTAGCAAATTTTATGTGTTTTATTTTCCTTTACTTTTTGTTAGCCAAATATATAACCCTCTTCTTGTTTGGAATTGTCAACACAATGTGTTAGGATTATGTTGTGTTTATCCTCAAGAATAGGTAGTTTATAGTTCCTTATCTCCCATGCTCTCTATTTTTTCTATTTAATTCATTTTAATTTCATTTTCTGTTTTTCCTTGCAATTGCAAGATTAGATGGTCGTGATTTGGTTTTTCGTGCATGTAATATTGTAAGATGCTTTTTTTTGTTTTTTCATAGCATACAAATACATTTTAATCATATTCTATGTTATTCTACAAAATCTGTGAACTAATTTTTCCATCTCTACCATGATACTATGCACTCCACGATTAAACTATCATTGTTTTGGTTTCTATGCATATCTCACCTACATTGAAACATTCCTACCTTGTCATTATTGCATTGCTTCATTGTTCTATGGTAATGTTATATGGTGTTGTTTCCTTCTTGGATATTGTTTCAAAGCACAATAGTACAACCTAATATAATGGCCATCCGTAATATGACGAACACCCACATATATATTTTATTCTTGTTTCAGGCAAGGAATAATGTAATGTGAATACATTTCTATAAGGGCGATTGTTCCGTGACCACATTTTTACCAAAGAGGGGAAACAAGTCAGCACTATTGCATAGTTCCTATAATATCCTTTGGTCAAGGACAAGTGAGACACTTAGGCTCTAATTTTGGTTTTTTACTAGGGAACAACACCAACTTTTCCTAGTCATGTGCGAGCCTGAAAGACGCATTAAATATTTGATAGAAAGGCTAACATATTTGAATTGTTGGATGAGAGCTAGAGTTGGCTCAAGGACTGGGAATTATCTTTTGAAAAAAATATGGTTCCTCCATGTGAGTTTGATTCACTGCAAGTTTGATACACTAGTTTTTGTTAATGTTACCATATTAAAGGGTGACAAACATGAAGATTCAAATTCCCTTGAACAGGATGATGAGAGGTTGGCACAAAGCATATAGAGGAGGAAGAGGGTGGTGAAGGAGAGAAATAACAAGGTTTTGCTTATGTATCCTTCATTATACTTTCCTAGGTTTTGTGTGGTTTTATACTTCATGTTGAAAAATCCACACAATCTCCTTTTGAAAAGAGGGTATTGATGGGTGCCCAAACTAGCACATTTTCAACACTTGTTCAAAACCATTTTCATTAAATGTTCAACCTTTCTTTCCTTCCTTATGAATTTTCCATCCATGATTTTCCTATTTCTAGTGAAGGTATAAAGAGTATATTGTATGCCAATTTTATACTTATTCTTATACATAATGTTGTGAAATTTTCATCCTTCATATTAACATTATCGAATAATATCAAAGTTCAGTGGTTGTAATTCCTTTGCATTTTTGCAACTTTGGCTGCAACCTTACAATGAAGTTACAACTCCACAACATGTGATGCAATTCCCTACCAAACTTGCAATAGGTGTTGCTAACTAACATACAGACAATGCAACTCTACTAACCAAATAAATGTAAGTGTAACAACCCTTGGTTGGTATTTCATGTAAAAAAATATATTACCAAGGTCATGGGACATGTATTCCAAGTTGAATGGCAAGAAAAACATCCCAGTGGGTGTCACTTTCGGTTTCTTTATGCCTAAAGAAGTTGGAAAAGGTGAAGAGGCATTAATTGGAATTTATTTATGAAAATAAAGGAAAATTAGAGAAAATGAAGGTTAAGAGACAAAGATTTACATGCAAGGGAAATTAGATGAAAAATGAAGGAGAATGAAGAAAATAGAGGCCTCAATGATAAAAAAGTTTTTGAGAATTAGCTCATGGCCTTTTGTTAGTTTAAATTTTCTCTCTTGCATACTCTTGCACACTTATACAATTCTTGGAGCATGCTTGGAGCACTTGGGCATTCACTTGGATCGGAGAAAGAAGGCAAAGGAAAGTGGGAAAGCAAGGGAACAGTTGGATTAACAACTAAACCTAGATCACTTTGTAGATAACATGTTTCATGTGTGATTTCCTTGTTAATTTCTGGATGCATGGTATATGCATGTGATTCTATGGTTATGTGTTGTCAATGGCATGGATATTTTCCTGAATTGACAGTGGTTTTAGCCTTATCTTTGCATTTCCTAGATAACCATGATGTTGTGGGTTTTCCACTTATTTTTTTTTTATTAGTGCTCATGTTCCCAATGGTTATGGGTTGGAACAAACACTTTGGAAACCCAAGAGAAACTTGGGTTGAATTACTAGTCCTCGAGCCTAGGTTGTGACAAACACTCTAGAGCCCTTGGTGGGTTGAGATACTAGTCCCTAGAGTCAGGTTTGACAAACAATTTAGAGACTTGGAAGGTTGTGGGTTGAGTTACTAATTCGTATAGCACTGGACAACTTGGATAGAGACTGATTTGGTTGATGTTAGTGATTTTGGGACCTTAGAGGTGGAATCACTGTTGCTGAGTGTTAAGGTGGTTTGGAATTTGGAAGCTCTTGTTTGGTTTGGCTTTAGTTTAATCCATGAGATCCCACATTCATGCTTGGAATATGGCACAAGGGTGATTATATGAAAGAAAGATTTGGTTCAGGCCAATATATGGTCAGGTAGTACGTGGAATTCCCTAACTTTTTTGGTATTTTCATATATTAATAAGAGTTCTTTTTCTACTGTGATTTATGAATACTTGCAGTGATTATGTGGGTGATATTATGGCTGATTTTTCATGGTTTCTATTCAAGTTATTTTATGGTTATATGTTGGTTAATTGAGGTAATCTAGTTATGGATCTTATTATGTTTTGATAAGTTAATGAATGGTTGAGAATGCATGAACTTATAAGCATTATTGAAACTAGATAGAGAGGGATTAGAGTCTCCTTGGTGATTTTCAGATGAAGACTATCGAATTATGATCAGATTTGCATTCATGACCTATAGCTTACATGCATGCCATATGTTTGACAAAATATTTATTATGGATTAGGAATCTTTGGGTCAATTTATCACTTCAGTTATGATTGATTGGCATTGTTAGTACCCTTGATTACATCCTTAAAAGTTTTAGGAAATTTTGGGTAGTGGGATGGAGGCTGACCGTAAAACGTGGCATGGATTCCGGGATTGCATGCTTAAAATTAAAGATTTTAGGTCATAACCACTAGAAGATAGTCTTATGAGTGTGGTTGGAGCCTCACAACTGCATGCCAGTAGTGTTAAAAGTGTGATTATAGGTCTAGGTAAATAAAGCAGGGTTCCATCTCACAGATGACCACTTGAGGCATGTCTTCAGCTCTTGGATGATTTGTAGCCCCTGTAGGATGTCAATTTATGGTCAGCTTGTAGTTCCCACTTCCTTAACTGGAAATAGGAGGTCGGGTCAAGTTATAGTGACATTCATCTCATGTTTACCCTGGTGAGCTTGTGAATTTGGGTAAATGTGGGAGGAGATAGTTACAGGGTGGTATCAGAGTGAGTTTCATTCTCTTTAGGTGATATATGATACCACAACGTGGTATTACTGCCTCCAGGTTCAAACACTTGGATTAGATAGGATAAATGTATATGGTTATGCATGGATATTAGGTCAAACAAGCATCTTGGTGTTCATTATGCAATTTGTGTCATCATAATGTTGTTGGTATGTTATGATGTTGATATGTTGGCTAAGATGGAGCAGGAGATGCAGATTATTAGAGAAAGCTTACAACACTAGACCTTGGGGCAAAAGAAGATTGTCATATAGGTTTGTATGTTGAGCATGCAAGTATGATTGTTAATGGTTGTTATATGCTTTATGGTTATATACATGCAAGTCATTCTATTGTTGTTGTGGTTACATGCATGATAGATGCTAGTTAATCAGTGTGGTCATATGCACATGCATTAGATGGTCATGAATGGTAGTAATTTGTTGTTATATGCATTGCAGTCATACACATGATGATTATGGTAATTTCATTTAAGATCTTGATGTTATATGTATCATTCTACTCTGAATTAGCTTGTGCAAATAGTTGTGGTTATGATATTCAAGCATGAGTCGATATATTTGAGTTATTATGTTGTACAAATTTGGATTAACTTGTGCAAATGTGATAGCCTCCCCCGAGATACATTGAGTTATGAGTTTGATTATGTCATCTATTTGGTTTATTTAACGTGGTATGTTTGTAGCAAATAGAATATCAGGGATGAAGAGAAGAGTAATGGACTATGGTTCACATGACTCCCCTTAGAGGTCTAACATGAAATCTACGAAATGGAATAGTGGCATTTTTATGTAGCATGTTTTCAAGTAAAAGATATATGAGAAATGAAAATCAAGTTTCGGAAAGTGTGGTTAAATTTAGTGGAGTTTTGGAGATCCCATTTCCATAGTTAGACTTTAGAGATTGGGCCATCATGGTAGATGTCTCCTTCTACATTAGTGTGGACCATGGATAGGAAGGGGATTTTGTTTACCGTTTATTGAATTTTTGATTAATTGCATGATATGAGTATGTGTATATAAGGTTGCATGAAGGAATGATTTTTTTTAATATAGTTGTACTGACATACTATGTGCTATGACAACCAATATGCACTTGAGTGCAAGTGGGTGAAATTTGTAGCATTATGACTAATTACTGTGAGTTAATTGTAGATTATGACATGATTGTTAGTATTGGTAAAGGCTGATTTCAAATTAATAGATGTGATGTGTTGATATTTGGAACATGTGACTGAAATGTGTGAAGAATTGCAGGGAAACATGCTTGGTATTAGCATGGCAAGGTAATAGTTAATTTGTTTATATAACTAACAAATGGTTTATGTGATAGCACATAATAAGACTCAATTGCAGTAAGAGAAAAGGGTAAAAGAAAGGAATTGGGTGAGAATTCATTTGGCTATGTTTGTATACCACAATTCCAAATGAATGAGTGCTTTTCATGAATATAGGAAATCTTCTTAACCTTGATTTTTCCTGACATTATGGAAATATGTGTTATATTCATGAACATGTATTTGATAGGTATAAAAACTAGTTTCTGGTTATGACTGGATTCATCAAGGAATTGGAGTCCCTTGAGAGATGATATATGAATGTGTTCAGTTATAGGCTGCGTGCTTAGCACAACAAGGTAAAGTGACCAATATATTGTTGTGTTTATTTATGCATTGAGAATTATGTGTTTATGGCAGTACGATGTAGACAGTTTCATGGAAAAAGTGACTACCATGAAATGTTGAAAAAGGCTCAAGTTAAGCTTTCCCTTGGAAGCATTGGGAACCCATGGGGATTGAGTCATGGTATATGTTAAAAGATTTGTGTTTTTGTTGTTTTATGATTTATTTGCACTTGAATTATAATTTTCATTCTGTCAGGTATATGGTCATGCCATTTTGTTTCTGGTGTTGTATTTGTATTTTTTTTCATGGATTGGTTGGGTCCAATGGGATAAATGGATAGTGGCAGGGCAGTCATGAGAAATGTAGCAGGAAAGGTAAAGTAAATCGATTTGAGGCATCAAATTCCTTGGCTATGTTGGGAATTGTTGTTTTCAATGTTGTGCATGTTGTGCAAGGATAAAGGGAGTACTCTTAACCTTGACCTTATGAGCACTAGTAATTAGGTTGTGATCATGATTATGTTGATGTATATATATGTATACTTGTATGCATGTTGTTGCCTGAGAAGATTGTTAGGAATCATTTTTTTCGAGGAATGATTGATTATATTTATGAATGAAATTAAGAGGTTCCAGTTTTATAAGCAATTAAGTGGGGAGAGTAGTCTGAAAGATCTATGAGGTCAGTGTCATGTGGATATGAATTAATATTATGTGCTTATAATATGCCTATGTTTATGTTATGGTAGGAAACGATGAAGGGTATATAAGAAGAATGAAAGTAGTGCAATCTATGGCAGGTTTGGACAAGCATGGTGTTGACGGTGCTAGAAATCTGTTAACAAAGTAGATATCCCCGATATGAAGTCCCAACTAGACCTCACACTATTTGGGGTAGGAATCCCATCTGTTATGAAGGTCTGGCTTCCAAATACTCAAATATCTACCTTGGCTCTAGCTGTCAGCACATGAGAGTGTTACGCTACTATCTTCAACCAACAAGGTAAGTGTGCCTAGTGAGTGCATAATATAACTTTGCCAAGGTTCTCTTACTATAAAGGGGGGGAAAATCTGAAAATCTAAGTGAGAGGTAATAGTACCACCTAGGAAGAGACACACATGAATGAGGAATGGTCTTTCCATCATTCAATAGATGCGACAATCATTTAAACCAAAGTACAATGGGAGACTCGTCCACCATCCAGTGGAATAGTCCACAATAGATGTGATAGTTGTTATAACTAGTGATTGAGGAAGATTTTCCTAGTATCCTACGAAGTAGTCCATAAGGATGAGATAATAGTGATACTCAATACAACACACTCCCAACATGGTAAGTACTAAAAAAACCGAAATAGTTCAACTATCTTAGTACATGTGAAATAAACATGAATTACAAATGCTAAAAGAATAGTATTACAAACATCTTCAAGACATGCATGAAAACATTTGGCCTGAATAGGCTTTTGTATTAAGAAAAAGTTCCAAGACACATATGTACATCATACATCACTAGCCCTAGTAGTGGGACATTGGAGCCACGTCTTTCTCCTCAAAGAACTGACTGAAAACTCTCTATGCTTCATGGAAGGAGCCAAGGTGAAAATTCCTCACTCATACAATGGAACGGGTATATATAGCCAAGGGCGATGATTTCCCCTTGTGACTCTTGGACTACCCTCATGACCATTCAACTTCCCATGACTTTTCAACAAACATGAATCTTCACCTTCATTGTGTTTATTGGAATTTTACTTTACATTACATTCGGTTGCAACAGATATGACCCATAGCACTGATGTGGCCTCGAAAAATAATGACACAACTTGACATGGAACTGGTGACATGGACTAGCTAGTTGTGGTGGAAATGTCAAGATGATGTTGCTGCTAAGTGATGGATGTGTTCTTGGGAGTGCATGTCTTCACCTCTGAATGACTTGATGTTGCAGGGTCTTCAATGGTCTTGGTCTTGTAATATGGTTACATGCATATGTTCCTTTCACTTGAGCTTCTTTTTTCCATCCAACTGCAAGTAAGTCTTCTAGCATGCTTGCTCCTTCTTCATCGCATTCTTTGTCTAGCCATGATATGTCAGTGTACCTATTCATATAATTCACTCATGATGGGACAACACCAAATCCAAAACCTCCTAGTCTAAGATGATGCATTATTTTCCATGCTTCGAGCATAAGATCGATGACAGACTGGGAAGAGGGCCTAGTAATTGTGAACTGTGTAGTTCCAGGTGATAGGGAGGGACTTTGGTCACTCAAACTGCACAGGGTGCAACCCAGGCTTCGATGAGGAACTCTGGGGCACAATCTTCACTGTCATGGAAAACTACACAAAGGCGACTAGGAGGTACAATTGTGCAGTTGAGGTCACCAGTGGAAACTGCAAAGTGGGAAACTAAGGGGTACATCTGTGCATTTTTCTGAGGGAAAAAAGATAGGGAAGTAGAGGGACCAGAGAGGAAATTTCTCCTAGTTTCTAGGAGCAGTGAGTCCCAACTGAGGGAGGTCACTAGGAGGACACCTGTGCATATTTTCTAGGAGTAGTGTAGGCTTAGGTCTCTACACATTACGGGGTTCCAGCAGGCAGGGAGGAGGCTTGATGACTGGTCTTACAAAGTGCATAGTTCAGGTCAAGCTTTGAGGCAGTTTATGCACAATTCTAGGAAGAAAGGAAGACTCCTCACCTATAGGATTTCACAGTGCAACTGTCGTGGGGGACAACCTCAAACACTACGCAATTCTAGGAAGTAGAGAAACATCACTGAGGGTCGAGACTACACAGTGGAACTCAGTCATAGTATGGTGAAGTGGAGTTTTTCAATCATAATTATTTTTAGGAAAATGGCTAAGTGTGGGAGACAAGTGAACTTGTGAGGACTTGACATTGTGATCACATAATTAACATATTTTGACAACATGACAACATAGACCACTGGAACAACAAGACAAAGAATTTTCCTCTGTTAGACTATCTAGAGTTAAAAGGGACAAGTGGGACACTTGGGATAGACCTTTGGATGACCGTGACGACACTTGTGCGACAATGCTTACAACTTTGTGTATGAGTGTGATAGGTGTTTACAGGCTAGGACAACTTGTGTACATAAAGACCAACCTTCAAGGTCACCAGAATCATTTGAAAAAATGACATAAAAATCAAACATGTCAAAAGAAGACATTTGATCCAACAAGCGAAAGGGAGAAAGACACATAGAGGAAAAACATGGAATGACTTTCAGTGCTTCCAACCATGCATGTCATTGAAGATGGAATGATATGACAATGATAATCAGTCCTTCAAGATGCACTAAGAGTTGTATTTAAAAAGGTGTGCTTTGCTTTCCATACCTACCCTACAAAGGGTTATGGCTCAGATGGAGTCTTCATGTAGTCCCGATCTTCCATAATACCTTGGGTTCTTAGGTTTGATTATCATTCTCCTCAGCTCCTTGAGAGTCATTTAGCATGTCATCCTTCTTTGTGGCCCCTGAGAGACACAATTGTGCAGTTTTAGTGGGCGGTGATTGTTGTGGGATGACGCCCTAGGAGGACACATTTGCATAGTTTTAGGATGAAAGGAAGACTAGGCAGTTGAGGGATGCAAATTCACAGTTTTAGAAGGCAAGGCACTATTGTGGGATGAGGCCCTAGGATATTTCAGTTGTGCAGCTTCAGAATGAAGGGTAGACTAGGAAGCCAAGGGACAAAACTGCATAGTTTTATGATGCAAGGCATTTCTACGGGATGAGACCCTGGGAGGACATACCTACATAGTTTCAAGATGCAAGGAAAACTTGGCAGCTGAAATTCTCGAGGTACAAAACTGTGCAGTTTCTAGAGATAGTGGGTTTCAACTGAGGAAACCAACTGAGGACACTAGAGGAAATCACTGTACAATTTTGAATTCTAATAGAACCTGGGCTTTACATGCATTAGGTAGTTCCAAAGGGAAAATATTGAGGGTTACATATGCAAAGTCCAGAGTTGAGGAAAACTGAATGAGGCTAGGTTTCTAGGGAAACTCCAGAGTTTGGCTAAGTGTGGGATCAATGGAAATGATGTGAATAGTGATAGAGATTGACTATGATCACACACTTGAACACTTAGTGATACAACATAGAGCATCCAAAACAAATAGCACATACTTCACTTAATGCAACAACCTTTGTGGAAGTTTATGATAAGTGCAGCTCCGATGATATAATTTCGGATGATAAAGGCAAAAATTGTGTAAGAATGTGTGAACTGAGTGTGAAACACCTCTATGTGGCTAAGACAACCCATTCTCACAAATATTTCCCCTTGAAGTAAGACAAACTTCCCTTTGCATAACAAGCAACAATCCCCATGCCCAAAGATGACATATACTATATAAAGATAAAAGTGTGGACAAATCTTAAGATCGAAAAGGGAACCTTGATATCATCAACTTACCAAATAAGTGAATAAGGAATGAACGATCATAGGATCCACAGTACAATCTAAAATTCAAGTATAGGCCAAAATTTTGGAGGGTGTTGAAGACGCTACAACACTTGGCGACACACTATTTGAATACCAACTTCTGTCTCCATGTTCGTTTTAGTGTAGGGTCTTGGTCCTTCAGGGAGTATTGATTCATCATTCAAATTTCTTTGGCTACCCTACTTACTCCATGAGTAGACATGGTCCCCTTTGTACCTTCTCAGTTGAACACAACATAAGATTCAACCAGATCATAATGTTTCTAATTGGGAAGGGTACTTTAGCTCACGAGCTTGTGATTTTCATAGTATATTTTTTCATCTCTAGTGTTGCTATGCTGCCAGTACGCCTGGACAGTACCTCTGTGGAGTCATAGATGAACCCAAACATTCCTCCATTGCCAACGAGGCTGGACAGTAACCTGGTGGAATTTCTTCCTTCACCTCTCTACGCAGGAAGCCTGTCTCTTCTTCTGCCTTTGTTATTTTTTTTAAAGAGAACCGTGCATAGGCACTTATTTATTTTTAGGGTGGAAGAGGGATACTGACCTATTAAGAGCAAGAGAGGGTATTCCTTCAAAGAATCTTATAAAGACCTCTAATTTAGGTTTGGTCGTTTAGATGAATTTGATCATTCTCTGCAGTCGTGCCAAGATAGAGAGGACCTACCATGACCATCAGCTTGACTCACCTACTTGATTGAAATATGAAGAGAGATATGTTAAACAATGAATATCATATAACACAAAGCAACTTTTATTGGATGTGCTGATGGGAAAATGATAAGTAAATGGCAGTCACCCAAGATAGAGAATTGGTCAAATGTGCTAATTAAAACATGAGATTCTGAGTTTGTAACGAACACATAAAAATCCATTTGAACAATCTTGTGAAGGCTTTGAACAATTGAACCAAGTTTGTTGTGAGCTAGATATGAAAGACTGCCTTCCTGCAAATGGTGACCAATTGCGCAAGCATCATGGTCATCACAAGAATTTAGAAAGGATGCTAGCATTATGAATGTGTGAAACAATTTGATGCATGGGGAATGGAGATGAACTTGATTCATGGGATAGCTTGTGCATTCATCATCACCCAAGGAGATTTTGGTCTGATGGTAGGAAAAATTTGTAGTACAAGGTTTCCAAGAAGACCAAGGAGTTGATCATTAAGGAGGAAATTCTATAAGTATGATTCTCAGCAAATATAGTATTTGAGATGATTAACTTCATAATCCCATGATATCATGAGAGATGGACATCCCCAACCCGAGTGTGATATAAGAGATTTGCATGAAGACGAATGAACTGCAATAGATTCGTGAATTTATTCATACATGAAATTTTGAAAATTTGAAAGATCACACCCAGAATACCAAATTTTTCTTACACAAGAATCCACATTGACTAAAACCATGTAGATAAACGAATTGTGCATGAGAAACTAGATATTATTTGGTTTGGGGGGCTTGCCAAAGTCGTGAAGTCCTAATATAACCATCAACATATGTTGAAGTGCCTCGACTCCCTAGCACGTCCCGAAACTTTTCAGAGTTGTAGAATCACATTTTGAAGCTTAAACTAGATCATTCATGGGTTGAGGGTGGTTGTTGTTGTTAATTTAAAAATTGATCTCCGGATGGCAGCCATCTCTGTCACAAGTTTCACCAGATTTTTTAGCTTCAACAACAATCATATTTCTCAACTGAAGGGGCTCTTTTGATGGTACATCCAAAGATAAATGAATTGGTGATCTCGCATGAGCAAGCTGGTTTGACAAATTGTCTTCATGCAAAAGAAGGGATGAGAGAGAGTGGCAAGGATACTCTATGATTAGATTGTTTTCAAGTTTAGCATGATAGACCTCACCGCCTTGTGTCAATCGAGGAGATAACACATCATATGAGGAAGCAAGAGAACATGGAGTATATACATCGCATGTAGATGTGTTGGGAATGGTAGGATGCAATCGAAGGTGAGTTGAAGAGAAAGTTTTGATACGAACAACTTCTTTCACCAAAGTGGATTCGAGATCTAAGTTAGATTCTTCATGAGAAATCGGAAGATCACATGATGTGCTTGGGCATTCATCATGGCATATGGACATCAAGTTATCATCATTGGGATGAATACCACCCAAGGCTGGGGATTGATTGAAATAATTAATTGTACATGATGTTCCACTGAGATTAGCACATTGAGAATTGTTCAAGAATGGAAGCTCATTATTTTGACGCGGAAAATTTTGAAAAAGAGAGGAAGGATTAATGGTGTCCTCACCTTCCAGCTCCTCTACTTGCGTAATGTGAATGCCTTACACCTAATCACAATTTGGGCCAGTAGCTTGAGAATCAAGAGACTGCAAACAACTAGTTGGTGAAGCGGTTTTATCAAGGGAGTTCTGGTACAAGGAGTCATGGCTTGTAGATGATAAAGGATTACAAAGATGTAGATGGGATTCAAGACTTGAGTTATGAATGGTGGCGTCCTCTTGTGGAACAGAGGAGTGAATCTTCGCTACAAGCTTCTTGAGCCATTCTAGAATTTCCTACATTGAAGAGGGAGATGGATGAGAATATGGGTTCAAGAATTGATGTGAAAATTTCAAAGCTTCATGATCACCACAAGGGGGCACCCATGTCGAGACTGGAAAATGAGGAGGACAGGGAACAAATGGGGTAGTGAGTTCCTCCTCTACAATCTAAGGTACCTCATGATCGGAAAGAATTAGGGAATAATGGAAATTAGGAGGTTCACTGTATTGGGAGATGTGAACCAAGCATCTAAAATATTGTCTCAAGAAATCCGAGTTCAAAATTTTATTACGAATTTCACAACAAATGTGAAGGAACCAATCAACAAAGTCCTCAACTGATTCATTAGGATCCATTCTTAAATGACAACGTTTTTAACAGACATCCCGATGGCTATACTTATTGAAATCTTTCATCATCATTTCAGTAAGCTAACTGAATTAATTGATAGAAGCAATGGGTAATGTATGACACTAGCATTCAAAACGACCTTCGAATGTTAGGGTGAGTAATATAGCCCAGACATCTTTGCACTTTATTTGGTGATGATGGCAATGAGTCATAACTTGAATCATGTGCACATGAAAATATGGTTCACACTCACCATTGAACTTCAACTTGGATAGATCATGAATAACTTCTATAGGGATGGTATAGTTAGAATTAAAAAAAACATCATGGGATAATGATTTCAGAAAGAGCCATTTTAAATAAGATGTTCAAACCAAACTCTATTTCGACAACCTATCATCTGGCCCTCCTTCTAGCACCATTTTTTCGACGGTGTTGGAAATATGTCAACAAAGGATAACTCCCCAATATGAAGTCCCAACTAGACCTCACACAGTTTGGTGTAGGTGTCCCATCCGATATAAAGGCTGAGTTGCCAAAGATTCAAAGATTTGCCTTGGCTCTAGCTGTCATCACATGAGAGTGCTACGCTGGTATCATCAAACATCAAGGTAAGTGTGCCTTGTGAGTGTGTAATGTAACTGTGTCAAGGTTCTCTGAATGCAAAGGGGGAAGAAAAGTGAGCCCCTAAGTGAGACATAATAGTACCACCCAGGAAGAGGCACACATAAACTAGGAATGGTTTGTCTAGCATCCAGAGGAATAGTCCATAATGGATGCGGAAGTTGTTAAAACCAAAGTATAAGGGGAGACTCTTCCATGATCCAGAGGAGTATTCTGTAACGGATGTGTTGGGATAGGGTCCCTAGTGTCCATTTTGGGGTTAGTTAACCCAAATTTTTGTATAAGCTTTGCAAAAGAGGTAAAGTCTCCATGAAATGTGGATGCAAAGTGTGCAGTTAGATAGGAGTTAAAGGGGTTTTAGCCCCTTGTTTGGGTCAGTTTTGAGACTCAGCCATGGTCTGTGAACCATGGTGTTATATTGAGCAAAGCTATATATAGTTGAGTCATAGAGAGTCTAGAGGTAGTAGTTGATAACTAGGAGTCAAGATAGAGACTATTTTGAGAAAGTGCTAAGGCAAGAAGGCTTTTCTTCTTGTACGTAGGTAAAAGGGGAAGGCTTCTGCATTTGAGCGTGTAGGAGGCCTTCGTAAGTCCGCAACTAAGTGCGCACACCCCTGCAGCTGAGTGCACAGGGTAAAGGAGTCTATAATATGAACATTTAAGCTTAACAAAGACTAATTCTGAATAAATACTTTGCATTTGAGTATTACTGTGAATTTTGTTAATGTTATGTTTTTTCGCTTACTAATGTATTTTCCATGAAATAATGTGTAATTTCTATGAAAATACGTTGAATCTATAATATTTATTCATGAATTAAGTGATTATCTATGTTCAGGAAGGTAAGGGTTAATTCTACTATGGTTTTTGATGAATTGGATAGATTTGCGCGATGGAAGATCTAGGGTTATTAACTAGTGTGTGAAAGTAGATGGACTGCTTCTTTAGGATCTATAAAGCTTGATAGTAGAACTTCACGAAGGACTAGAAGCCATTTTATTAGAATTGCAGTAGCAAGACCTCGAAGGATATTGATCTGCAAGAAGGCAGGTCTGAGCTACCAGAACTTGAAACTGGTTATCACACTGTCTCTGGATGTGGAAACCTGGTTCTAGCATCCCCCAATACTACTTCAGGTGAGACTAAAACTTGCGCTATGTAGGTCATTTCTGAAAGGGCCAGTAGTTAGGGCTTTTTTAATTGGCGTGAAAAACTCTGAACTTGGGTCAAGACCCGTTAAGCCAACAAATGGCTCCATTATCAGGACCAGAATCTATCTAAGAGATGTGTGATAAATGGTTCCCTACAAAGAAAGAGTTTGACAAGTGGATTGACTGAAACGTGAGTGTGTTCATGGCCCAAGAGAAAAGGATCCCTAAATTTTCCAAGGAACAATGGTTGCAGATATTTTTGTACACAGACGAGACCGATGCTTTCTTCTGTTTCTTCCATGAAGAACTACAAGAGTGGTTGTCTAAATTGGCCGATAGTCAAGGGACATGGAGGCTTAAGAATCCTATAATGTTGACTCATGAGCTGGTGCGATGTCTATAGGCATAAAAGAGAAATACCACGTGGGTTGTGGATCACTGGATTGATCACATATTGGAAATTTTTGTGACTTATTTCATGATCTACAGGAATATTAGCTATAGTGAAGTAGAACAAAGGCTATTTAAAGGACCGCAAGGTAAGTATTTGAAATCATTAAAGACTACAATTAAAATGTTGTTATGTGAAAATAGGGTTATATATTTAGCTTGATGTTTAGGGCTACACGAATCAAGAGATTCTTTAGAAGAAATGGAGGATCAAACCCAGAATATAATTCGCTCATTGAACCCCCTTCACGTGATGATGAAGGGATGGTGTTGACTATGCCAAGAAGTGTAGTTCAGTTAATTACGAAGGGTATTCTGAGGATACCTCATCCATCCACTCTGCCTGCACCTCCACCTCCGCCTGATACACCTACGCCTACACTACCTCCACCTCCATTTCCACCATTCAACATGGCGAACACAATGAAGATGTTGATTTTTAAAGGAATAGGGAGTGAAGATCCCGAACCATTTTGGTTTTTTGCAGGAGCTATACAGCCTTACAAGATCATGCATTAACATGGTATATCAAGTATTGCACTAATAATCCCAATGCGATGTTGGCAGATACCTACCTAGCTCTAAACCGAGAGTTAAATAAGCCTAAGTTAGAGGCATAGTTAGTAATTGAAGTTAAGGAAATTTGATAGAAGATAGATGAGACACCTTTGGACTTTAACAAGAGGTTAAAGTTCCTGACCAGGTAGGCCAATATGGTAATCACAGATTCCCAACATTGTGACTGGTTTATAACGTCGGTCTTGCCACATTTACGAGTACCTCTGTCACAACAGAAGATAGAAACCCAAGAATAAGCCTTGGAGATCACAATGAGGCTGGATGCCTCACCTATACATGATACAAAGCCTGGAGTGTAACATATTCACTCACAACTAGAAGCCTGCACTTGGAATTTCAGAGCTTGAAGAAAGGAAAGGAAGCTCAGCCAGAGGTGCACGCTGAGGTCTGGTGTCTGAACTGTAAGAGCCATGGACAAGATAAGGATCATTGCCCGGTTTATAAGAATTATATTATAGGGGGAGGGCCTATTCCCCTGAAACCAAAGAATAATGTTGGGATGAGCATAGGAGTTGTGCTATGGTGTGCTATCTATCAGGTTACAAAACAACATGCTACTGACAACTCCCATTTATTGCAAAAATTTGTACAGACCCCTCAATATTTGTTTTGCAATTTTCGTAAGTCTGTAGGACACGATGAACACGATTATAGGAGTTATGAGCTGATGATGGAGAGAACCCCTACCTACATGATGCAGGTAGAGAAATAGCCTCATGATCAAGGCACAGGAGCATCACGCGAAGGATTCCAAGGCCGAGGATGAGGAAGAGGTGGTAGACCAGGTCGAGGGTGTGGGAAGGTAATATGCTATAATTGTAGAAATGCAGGCCAGTTCATGTGAGATTGTACAAACCCAAGACATCCTTCATGTCAGTATTGTCGACAGTTTGACCATGTCATAGAGGAATTCGGTCCTTATGGCCAAGTTGAAAGAAACAAAGGCATAGCCCCAGTAGCCTATGTAGAATATTCAAATCATGAGGGTTGAGCCCCACGAAGAAGTTCAGAGCATATATATCATGCTGAGAAGTTGCATGGCGATTGGTGCAGACAAAGGTAAGAAGCATGAGGAAGACAGATGGGTGTGCAAGGTTCCTAAGAAGGAAGTATATTTTGATCTTAATCATGCTAAATAAACTTTCGTGGAAGCCAAGAAGAACTTTGATGAGGCCTCTACCTTAGGAAGTCAGGAGAAGATGCCAGAAACTAGTGTGACACAAGAAGTAGATCCTTCAATACTCACTACTCTCCTAAAGACTTGTATGAAGCTTCTGCGTGATCCGAAAGTAATAGAAGGGTTGCAAGAATTAATATAAAACTTCACTAATAAGCAAAAGATTCCCATTGAACAACACATAGTAAGAAAAATTGGTAAGCATAAAATGTGAATGGGGCACGAGATGAGGTTGACCGTGTAGATAGACGAATATGAAATGGACCAAGTAATCTTGGATCTGGGGTCTGATGCAAATGTCCTTCCTAAACAAGCCTTGGAGAGGATGGGGATACCTACGCTGCAGTGGTCTCCTATTCAGTTGTGCATGGAAAATCAATAGAAGATTATTCCAATGGGGTGCTTATACAGTGTAGCGTTGGACATTAAGGGTGCGAGTGCGCTAGCTAACTTTGAGGTCATTGAAATAGTGGACAATAGTAACCCTTACCCAACGCTACTAGGAATTGATTGGGCTATTGATATGAATGTGGTAATCAACTTGAAGAAGCAGAAGATGATGTTTGAGAAGAACTTGGTCCAAGTTGTAGTGCCAATAGATCCTACGAAAGGAGAGCTTTATAGTGAACATGTTCATGACTATGTAGAAAGTGATCATGACCTAGATCTAATATACAAGATAACAATGTGAGATGAGGATTGGATCAATCCTACAGTCGATGGATGAATTACGTGGGACAGGGATAGCTCCTGCACCACAGATTCAGATGAAGAGCATGAACACTAGCAGAATTGGTTGCATGAAGTATTGGTTTGACTGATGTGGAACTATTTTTACATGAATTTGAAAGGGAAGTAATAGAAGAACACCGCTTCCAGGCACTGGAATTGGCGCTGCACGCTATGCCTACCTGTTGGTGGGGTACACACAAGGAGAGCTTTGCTCGATGGAAATAATACAGAAGAATGATGAAGTTAAGGTTTGGATATGCTCACACTATAATGAAAGAAAAATACAGTGGGAAGGATTATCTGTGCAATCATTTGGCACGATGGACTAAGGACTTTGGAATATAACCACAACTAGAATGGGTGCACATTTTCCATCATACGTTAGATACAATCCCAATGCACTGGTACCTGGAAACAGAATTGCACCATGGACAAGTAGAGTGGGACATCTTAAGGGAGAGTTTTCTATTAACTTTCAACTTTGAGGATGGGTTTGAGAGCATTGATGGAGCGCTACAAGAGATAAAAGAAGCTATATTTAGAACACAAAAGGAACTAGTTGAATGGAATTAGTAGGATTGGAGCATGCAGCTGCACCATGCACTGGAATGTTATAATGTGAGTGCTAAAGAAGATGAGGAATATCTGCAGAATATTACAATTCCAGAAACATAAGGACAATGCGAAGTCGAAGGACCAAAGGTTGTGAACCCAGATATATCAGAGCCTTTGGAAACTCGACAAGTAAACATTGGATCTGAAGAAAAACCTAAGTTCGCGAAGATATGAGACTATTGGGATGAAGACACGGTTGATAAGGTCCTTGAGCTACTACGTGAGTACCAGGATTTACTCCCAACGAAGTTTCCAGATTTGAAAGGAATCACCAAAGATTTAGGTGTTATGAAGATCACACTGAAGTAGGATGCAAAGCCTATTAAGCAGAGACCTTATCAACTGAATCGAAAATATAAGGGGAAGGTGCACCCGGAACTGGATAAGATGTTGGATGCCAATATTATTGAGCCCGTAGAAGAATCATATCGGGTAAGCCCAATGATGGTCCAAGAAAAGAAACAAAAAGGTGAAATCAACATATGCATAGATCTGTGGAAGTTTAATGATGTTTATGGGTATGATCCATTTCCAACACCATTTACTGAAGAAGTGTTAAATAATGTTAGCAGACAGGAGGCGTATTCATTCACTGATGGATTTTTGGGGTATCATCAAATAAAGATCACACTAGAAGATCCAAGTAAAACAACCTTCATGAATGAGTGGAGTTGCTTTCAATATACAATTATTCCATTCATCTTGAAGAACACATCTACAATCTTTTCCTCAGTAGTGGTCACGACATTCAATGAGTTTATTCATAAATTTCTCAAGGTATATTTTGATGATTGGACTATGTTTGGGTTGGTAAAGCACCATGTTGCGAGTCTTCTCCTCATGCTGGATACATGTCGAAGGTATCACATCATGTTGAACTTTGAAGAAGTGTATATTCTGTGTGCCCTTTGGGATTTTTCTTGGCCATGTCGTATGTAAACAAGGATTGATGGAGGACCCTGCAAAAATCATCGTAATTGTGAATTTGGAAGCTCCTAGGAATGTGAAACAACTACGCATGACATTGGGACACACTAGGTACTACAAGAAGTTTATCAAGGTGTATGCCTATATAACCACATCGATGGAGAAATTGTTAAAGAAAGATGCGATGTTTTGTTGGGATGAAGATTGTTAGCACAACTTGGATGTCTTAAAAGAGAAAATGGTGAAAATTCCTATTTTGGAAATTCCAGACTGGAAGAAGGAGTTCCATGTTCATGTAGATGCCTCTTGCATTGCGGTAGGAGCAGTATTAACACAAGCAGGTGAGCTGCTACACATGTACCAAGATTTGCTCTCAATGAAGTTTTTAGATTTGAAAGGAATCACCAGAGATTTAGGTGTTATGAAGATCACATTGAAGCAAGATGTGAAGCCTGTTAAGTGGAGACCTTATCAGCTGAATCCAAAATATAAAGACAAGGTGCGCGTGGAACTGGATAAGATGTTAGATGCCAATATTATTGAGCCAGTAGAAGAATCATATTGGGTAAGCCCAACGATGGTCTAAGAAAGGAAACAAAAAGGCGAAATCAGCATATGCATAGATCTGTGGAAGTTGAATGATGCTTATGGGTATGATCCATTTCCAACACCATTTACTGACGAAGTGTTGAATAATGTTAGCAGATAGGAGGCGTATTCGTTCACTGATGGATTTTCAGGATATCATCAAATAAAGATCACGCTGGAAGATCCAAGTAAAACAACCTTCATGACAGAGTGGGGTTGCTTTCAACATATAGTTATGCCATTCATCTTGAAGAACACATCCGTAATATTTTCCTCAGTAGTGGTTGCAGCGTTCAATGAGTTTATTCATAAATCCCTCGAGGTATATTTTGATGATTGGACTATGTTTGGGTTGGTAAAGCGCCATGTTGCGAGTCTTCTCCTCATGCTAGATACATGTCGAAGGTATCACATCACGCTGGACTTTGAAGAAGTGTATATTCTATGTGCCCTTTGGGATTTTTCTTGGCCATGTCATATGTAAACAGGGATTGATGGAGGACCCTGCAAAGATCATCGTAATTCTGAATTTGGAAGCTCCTAGGAATGTGAAACAACTACGCATGACATTGGGACACACTAGGTACTACAAGAACTTTATCAAGGCGTATGCCTAGGTAACCGCATCGATGGAGAAATTGTTAAAGAAAGATGCGATGTTTTTTTGGGATGAAGACCGTCAGCACAACTTGGATGTCTTGAAGGAGAAAATGGTGACAATGCCTATTTTAGAAATTCCAGACTGGAAGGAGTTCCATTTTCATGTAGATGGCTCTTGCATTGCACTAGGAGTAGTATTAACACAAGCAAGTGGGGGAGAGATTGATCGTTCGATAACATTCACAAGCATAAAGTTATCCAAAGATGAGAAGAATTACTCCACTACAAAACGTGAAGGGTTGGCAATGGTCTACACACTATAGAAGTTTAAGCATTATTTGTTGGGTGGACACTTCAAAATGTATACAGATCACTCCGCGATGAAGTACGTAGTCAATAAGCCTGTGTTGGGAGGGAAAATATGATGATGGTTACTCTTGTTCCAGGAGTATGACTTTGAAGTGATTGTGAAGCCTGGAAGACTAAATACAGGTCTAGACCATCTATCATGGATTGAAACGGGTGAATAACCAAGTAGTTTGGAGGAAGGACTTTCATATGTGCAGTTCTTTGTGGTATGCATGGCGGATGATCAGTTTTCCATTATCATTCAATTTTTAACAACAGGAAAAGATCTGGAAGGTTAATCCACTCAACAGAAGAAGGAGCTAGTAGTTCACGCTACGGATTTTTCAGTGATTGTAGGTCATTTGTATAATATTGGAACAGATGAGATACTGCGAAGGTATGTTCCATATTTTGAATGTGGTAGTATCGTAGCTGAAGCCCATGGAGGAGTGGTAGGAGATCACTATGCAGGGAAAGCGACCGCACAGAAGATTTTTCACGTTGGGTTTGTTGGGTTGTGTTATATTCTTTCCATGACTAGCCCATGTAGTTAATTGGGGGCTTAAAAGGGGGGGTGCCCCTCTTCATTGGGCCGATTGTGTAGTGGGGGGGGGGGGCATAGGGGGTTTGAGGCATACCCGTAACCCCACTTTATGGGTTCTGGGGTAGCACCCCAAAAAATTTTGGTTTTGGACCCTATGTTAGGATGCGCGGACCCACCTATGGTTTTGTGCATGATTTTCACACATGTTTTTGGATGCGATGGCTTTTAGTCCTTGGTATTGGATGCAATTGTTTTCAGTCCATGGTATTGGATGCTTCAACATGTATAAATATGTATTATAACATTGAAAGTAACATAACGAAAAATCAAGCTGGTAGTCCCAGTTTGGGGATCCAGCAGAAAATCTCTATGTATATGTGTTTTATGTGTTATGCTCTCGCATTGTTTAATTTTTGTGTTCTAGAATTTGTATGCAGGTAATTTATGTATGGGGTTAAAACCTACAGTTGGTATCAGAGCAATTTTGGCTTCAAGGGGATGCTTTGTTGCTGAGGGGTTTCGCTCGAGCCTTTGGTAGACCCTATTCAGTGGGAGATCTGCAAGATCGATTTGGTGGTGAAAGAAGATGGCGAGCAGTGGAAAGAAATAGATCAAGAAATTTAATGGCCAAAGTTTTGAGTTGTGGAAACTCAAGATGGAGGATCTATTAGTGGATAAAGGTCAATGGATCGTGGTAGATCCAAGTACCAAACCAACAACACTGTCCGATGAAGAATGGAAGAAGTTGGATCAAAAGGCAAAGAGCACAATACAATTGTCTCTCTCATATTTAATATTGTTGAATGTATCAGGGGAAGCTACAGTGAAGGATTTGTGGGACATGTTAGGGACTTTGTACCAATCTAAGTCCCTGGTGAATAGATTGTTCCTACGGAAAAAGCTATATAACCTAAGGATGAAAGATGGAGAATCGATGATAGAGCATCTAAACACATTTAATACTGTGGTAAGTCAGTTAACATTTATTGATATTAAAATTTTAGTTGAAGATAAGTTCATCAGTTTGTTGTGTTCTCTATCAGATTCGTGGGATAGTCTGGTTATTGGAATAGGTAGCAATGCAACAGCCTTGCAGTTTGATGAAATAGTCTCATCCTTGCTGATGGAGGAGATGAGGTGGAAAAATATGGAGAGCCAGAATGGTGATTCCTTGTCTGTATGAGGATGGTCCCATAATGGAAACAAAAATAAGTCATCGAGTGGGAGATCTAAATCTCCAGGAAAACCTGTAAAGGTGGTGTGCTGGAAATGTGGAAAGGAAGGGCACTACAAAAGGGACTGTAAATCTAAAGCTCCTGATAAAGGAAAGGGATCTGATGATGCTCCTTTTGCAAAGGTGAAAACCACCTCAGAGGAAGGTGGGGATGTGTACTTGGCTTCTTCAAGTACACATGTAGATCATGAGGCATGGTTGATTGACTCAGGTGCATCCTTTCACTTCAGTCCCCATAGAGAGCGTTTCCGCAAGTATGAGAAATACGATGGTGGTGATGTCTTCTTAGGGGATGATGGGAAGGCTAGAATCATTGGTCACAGAAAAGTAAAGTTGAAGTTGCAAGGTGGAAGGGTTAGAACACTTCTGGGTGTTCTCCATATTTCTGCATTGGCCAAAAATCTAATTTCTATAAGCAAGCTAGATGATGCATGTGTAAAAACAGTGTTCAAGAAGGATACCTACAAAATGGTTGGGGGAGCACTTGTATTGATGCGGGGAGTTCGAATTGGAACTCTGTACAAGCTACAAGGTAGTATTGTTATTGATGGGTGCATCAATTTTGTGGTTCCTGAAAGTGGAGCATAAAATCTTGTGACCTCTGGAGATAAGACCATGTTGTGGCATCAAAGGCTTGGACATATTGGAGAGAAGGGCCTTTGAATACCTCATGGTAAAGGTATGCTAGAAGATATGAGTAATAGCTCTCTGGATTTTGATGTCTTTGAAACTTGTGTATATGGGAAGCAGAATCGGGTGAGTTTCCCCTCTAGTAGTAAGAGGGCGAAACAAATATTAGAACTTGTGCACAGTGATGTTTTTGGACTTGTGAAGGTTCCATCACTGGGTAAGTATATGTAATATGTATCATTTATAGATGAATTCTCAAGGAATACCTGGATATATTTCCTTAAAAATAAATCTAAATACTTTGACAGGTTTAAAGAATTTAAGGCTCTCATGGAAAATGGGACAGAGAAGAAGATAAAGGTGCTGAGGACAGATAATGGTGGAGAGTTTTGCAGCAAGTAATTTGAAGAATTATGTAAGAAGTGTGGTATAGCATGACAAAAGACTACTCCATATACACCTCAGAAAAATGGAGTTGCAAAAAGAATGAATAAGATGTTGATGGAAAGAGCAAGAAGCATGCTCAATGGTGCTAGGTTAGGACAGGAATTTTGGTTAGAGGTAGTGGATACTGCATGTTACCTAGTCAATAGGTCACCTTCATTAGCGTTGGAGGATAAGACTCCATAAGAGGTATGGACTCATAAGAAACCCTCTCTTTCACATCTGAGGGTATTTGGATGTGATGCATATGTACATGTTCCAAAGGAGAAACGAACCAAGTGAGTTAATGTTTCTGGAAATTAGTGTCTTGTCGAACGACTAACCCTCTAGGTTTGGTAGCTACCCTAGAAACAACAGTTTAAACAAATTCAATGATTTTTCCTAAGTGTAACACATAAGAGATAGATAGTGGAACCAACCTGGAACTTTTGCTTAATCCCTTGCTTGATCTCTCTCTCCTTTGGAAGATCCTACAACTCCTCCCCATACTTAACACACTTGGAGAGTACCTGCACAACTTTAGCAACAAAGAACTGTCAAAGCATTGTGATCTATTACAACATAAACATTAGAGAATTAGATATATAATGAACAAATAATAGCATTCACAATTGCACAATCATATGGGAGAAAACTTGAAGAGCTTTATAAATAGAAAGGAGAATTACAACCCAGTTGTCTAATCCAGTGCCATCCTCCCAGCTTCAATCCTTCTCACCTCATGAAATAGAAAGATCACACCAAAAAGAATACAATGCTCTCTCCTCAATTACAAACTATCAGCACTTACTTGCAATTCACAACATTCCAACCTCTTGATCTCTTGGATGGGAGATCCTTTTATAGATATTTGCAAGGGTGTGAGTCATCCATGCGATTTGATTAGTGTCATTCTAGTTGTTACAATTGGTTCCACAAAAGAGGGGAATTGGAGATGGTTTCCTAATTCCCTTGGTCATCCTTGGGCGAATTCAGAGAGGCAAGTGGCACAGGAGAAGTTTCTAGAAGATTCCATGAGCAACCAACTAACAAACTGTCCCGAAAATTGGTCCATCCTCGCCTACTGCACCGTATAGAAGGCCTAAATAGTATGCATCGCACCTTGACAGTGTACCAGTCAGTATGCATCGTAGTTTATCAGTGGAGCAATCAGTATGGTCCAATTTAGGTTCTTTCTGGATGATTTCTGAAGTGGAGCTTTTGGGGAATGATGCACTCAGATGACTGAGTTCCTTTAGGGCATGAAACAACTCTTTTAGGGTTTGATGAGCCCTTTTTCATCGACATATAAGTCTGGGGTTAATGTGCCCAAATATGTCTATAACAGTTGCCCCCTAAAGCATGAGGTCATAAATATTCATGTTGGGTGAAATGATTTATCATGAGGATCCAAAGCTTCAAACTGGAAGGTGACCTACAGAAGTTACAATAAAATACATTATCATAATATGACTTTCATGATCTAGCTGAGGGAGGCATTTCCATGCTCAGCTTTATAAATTTTATTTCATGTACATAGATCAGATAGTCGTCTGCAGATACAGACTGGTGATTCTACAGATATAGAGTCATTATCCACAAATAGGATGACCATATGCATACAACCTTTGTACATTTTACGTTTTAATATCCTTGAATATATTGCAACCCGGATGGATGAAACTAGGTCTGGGGTCTTCAAACTCATTCAATCTTCGCTTGATGTCCAAGTCAAACCATGTGAAGAGATGTTCTAAAGTCGAACATGGAAAGACATCGCCTAATTACCAGCCAATGATGTGAGTTGTTAACAGACACAAGAGGAATAACCGATAACAATAATGATCCTCAAGGTACTATAGTATAATTCACGTGGAGTGAATACATGATCCGATGTCGAAAACCATGCAAAATCTTTCGATCGAAGGCCATTGATTTCAACTTGTCGCTGTAAGTGAGAAACTTGCCAATGATGTATGCAAGCTTCAAAGCACTGAAAGGGTTGTTTCTAAGTCAAATTCCTGGATAATGAGCTGATGTTGAAGAGAAGTGACTCATCGTAGGAGGGCCTTGATGTATCCCACATGTACGACACGAAATGAAGAAAATGATTTCTGGAGGTGAAAATGAACTGACGACACAAGGTTCAGGAATGGTGGTCATGAAAGAATGAAGGTTGGAGGTATTGCAATGTATGAGACATTAACTGGATGACTTCTCTTGAACATGTTGGTGACACTGAGATGAATTGGTAGCGTTACCCCAAAAGATGGATGGTATGAAAGACCAATGGTATGATGATCGATGAATGGAATAACCCAACCCAACTCAATCATGGAGACCAAGTGAAAGTGTCATGTTTAGGAGCGACTTGCTACCATAAATTCTTCAAGTTTTCCTGTTTTTCCCCAGTCATTGTTGACCAGTACGTATTTATTTTTGTCAATCTTGAGGAGGATAACATATGCTTATTCTATAATTCACCCTTCGATAAAGCCTGTCACTATTTAATATTTTAAGGAGTCTAGCGACAATGAAACTTGGTCTCGTCTAGATGGACAAGTTTGTCGCTATTATTTTAATGAGATTAACGACAAGGATAACTCAGTCCTTTTCATGTTTAAAGAGTTTGAAAAGGGAAGAAAAGAAAACTACATAAATTATTTTTGGTAAAGTAATCCCTTGGGTCTAAAAAAGGATAAAATAATACAGGAGGGATGACATTTCCAATACTTCAACAAGCTAGAAAGGACAAGTGCTCGACAATCTTTTCATGTTTAATGAGTCTGAAAAGGGTTTAAAGAGGACTCTATTGTTTTCTTTTAATTTTTTTGAATCAAAGCTTGAAAAGAAGACAAAAAATTTGCTTGGTGGTCAAATATGTTCAATTCACTGATTAGCACATCAGATTCTTTCATCAGTGGTTCAACCTGCTCAAAACTCCATCAAATTGATTAGAAATACATATATATGGATGCAAAATGAACTAAAACTAACATTTCACTTTGAAGTACATGGAAAGTAAACATAAAAAGTAGTTTTAACATTTCATTTTCATCATTTCATTTCAAATTTGGGATTTTGGAGCTTTGAAGCTGTTTTCCCCCTCAAATTTCACCAGTCAATTTTAAGAAATCCTATGGACCATTCTCCGTGCCATCACGACTAGCTAGGAGTTATCCTTAAGATCTTCATTTTCTTTCCATATTTTCTCAATTTTGGGCAAGCTTTTCCACTTTTCTGGGCCCCTGGGGTTTAAATATTTCGCTCCCCAATCATCGCACTTAGCTTGTATCGAAAGAGGCGATGCATACTGAGCTACCAACAGGATATTCAGTATGCATCTCACCTTGCTCAAAGGCAAAGTGCAATGGGCGCAAAAAGACAATTTCATACAATGTTTTTCATCAAATCTTGTACTTTTTTTTCAAAAAGGGATCCTAACTCACCTAATGTTTGTATTTCAGATATTTGTTGGATCAAGATGGTCGTCACATGGCGAGAATGAGAACATGAAAAGGAGGATATGGTTTCTTTACATGACCATGGCACAGTGGATGCATCAAGAAACTGTGGTTTACTAAAGTTTTTCCACATATCTAGCATGAGACAACAAATAAATTTGCTGCAGTATCTCCTTCATGCTTGGGATCCTATTGACCAAGTAGTCCAGATTAGAGGTAATTATATTCCTTTCACAGTCGAGGATATTTATTTTCTGACGGGTTTGTCGAGGCGTGGTGCCCCTCTTTCACTATTAGGATTTGCTCGTGGGGGTGAATCTATGAAATATTACATCCATCAGTTCTACAAGCATGGATCTCAACCCAGTAGAGATGGTAAGATTATTATTTAGGATGTTACTAATCGACCTTTGAGGACCATTCTATTTACCTTTGCTAGATTGGCTGGCAGCATGACCTTACATTTAGAGAACAAATTCTACATGCAATATGCTTGGAATGCCTGGAACTAAAGGTGTTCAATTAGTGTGAGGTGATACTTCCTGTCATAAAAGAACAATTGTCCAAAGTAAAGAATGGAAGAACCAAGAAATTTGGTTATGGATCTATATTGACTACTTTTTCTTTGGAAACAATTCTACTGATGCAACCTCAAAACATTTCACTAGGATTGCCTTCACCTAGGGAACTACGAATGCAAATGTGGGTGGACCTTATGGCTAGACATGTTGGCCAGTCACATATCTCCTTCTCAGATGCCTTTCTTGAGTGGTTCAACCACTAGGAGATGGTATTTGCAGAGTATCCATATATCGGGATGGATTTCCGAGGTGATCCAGATTTGGAATTACCAGTTGGTGAGCAGTGGAGTGCTATAGGTAAAATGATTTGACCAAATCTTTGTTTTTTTACTTTATATTGTTTTTGTGTTTTTGATGTTACCAAGACTAAACAAACTCATATGTGTGTGCAGATATTGGACCAATTTGACTAGTGACACGACCACGAGAGGAGGATTCTCTAATGGGAGAAGTTGTAGGGAGAGCAGTCCTTAGGGACCTGGACATAGCAGAAACCCTTGTGCAGTTGCAGGATCAGATAGAGGGATTGACCCTCTGGATACTAGATGTCTAGACAGACAAATTACCAATGAGGCTACAATGCCATACTAATGGTGTACTGAGTCATTGGACTAGGCTCCTGCGCATGATAGCACAGGCGGTGACATGTTATCACTAGCATCACTAGTCTAGGATGTTTTTCTGCATTCATTTTGAGTTTCTTGGTCAGATGACCGATTTTTTCTTGGACACAAAACATTTTTTGAAAACTATTAACAACTATCTATTTTGACTTTCAAACTTTTATTTTGGCTAAGTGATGAAATCCTAATGCAAATGTTGATGTGAAGTTCTTTCTTTAGATATGCTGCAAATGTCTATTTAACACATAGTTTGCTAAAGAATCAGGCAATGTGTTTAAGTTTTTGGAAATGTGTTGATATTGAATGAAATCAGAATGTCTTTCCAAAAACCTAACTCTTAGGAACATACGATGAATAGTGGGGTTCCAGACTGAATAAATGCTAGTAAGTTGTAGAATGATGAGTTGTGAATCTAGACTAACAATGATTCAGCGTATGCCATGTGAAATGGCATCAGAGAGAAGTTCAATCAATGCACTATACTCAGTGATGTTGTTCATCGATTGACCAATACATATCCCCCTAAAACTCACTAACTCGCCACTTGGAGCGAAGATGGCCCAGACCACAAAAGATAGGTTTTGCATGCTACGACTATCTCCATCAGCATACCCAACAAATGGTTCCAAAAAGCCTGAAATCTGAGACAAATATGAAGTGGATTACCTAACCAAAATGACAACTCTAAAATAAAACACTCAAAAATGCAATAAAAGCATATGTACAATGAGTTTACTACACTTAATCAAGCATAGTAACATTTAAGATACAACCCATTTTGAGGGCTATGACAGTGGAATCCCATCACAATCGACTAGCTCATAGGCTCCTTTTATCAATACATGTTTAACAATGTAAGGGCCCATCCATAATGGTTCAAATTTACCTGCTCCTAATTTGTCAGAGTCTTGATCATAAAGCAAGAACAGGTCACCTTCTATGAAGACACAAGGCTTAACATTTTTGTCATATTATGCCTTGATGCATTTCTTATGTGCTTTGTTAGCCAATGAAACATGTTGACGGGTTTCATCTAGATGGATTAATTCCAAGAATGAGCTTCTTCTTCAGAAGTTTTAGGAAGCAGGTCGATTGAAAGCATGAGGGATGTGATTTCAGACTGAATTGGTAAGACTACTTCCAGACCATACAACAATTGAAAGGGCGTAATTCTGGTCGCATTTCTCATCCAAGTCCTATATGCCCACAAAATTGAGTATAGGATTAAATGCCAATTCCGTTTATGGACTCCAATCATTCTTTGCAGCATGCGCTTAAGGACTTTGTTGATTGCCTCAACTTGTTTGTTAGCCTGTAGATAATATGGAGTAGAACCATCATGGGATAGTCCTAATTTGGTAGTTAATTTGATCATCATGTGATTGCGAAAATGTGACCTATGATCTGTGACTATAACCTGTGGCAGACCGAATCTAGAAACTACATGATTGAAAAAAAGAGCGCAACTGTTTCACTGCTATTTTTCAATGTAGGCATCACCTCGACCCATTTTGTAAAGTAGTCGAAAACGACTATAATATACCCATGCTCCTTGGCCGAGGTGGGGTTACAAGTTATGAAATAAATGCCCCATTTAATGAATTGGCCAACAAAAACAACTAGATGCAGTCGTGCAGGTGGTAATCTCGTTTTGGAATTGAAAATTGGACACGCATGGAAACTTCTGACTGCAAGTATGCAATCTTTGAATATGGTGGGCCAGAAGTAACCAGCTCGTAAAATATTTTGTGCAGTAGCGTAACCAGATAGATGCCCCCCACAAGCACCTAAATGATAATTGTTCAAAACTTTTTCGGCCTCCTCATGCATGAGGCACCTTCGTAAAACCATATCGACACCACGACGATAAAGTGTATCACAAACGATCAGATAATCTTTGGCTTGGTATTTAGTACGTCGTTGTTCAAAGTGAGAGATGTTAGGCCTAAAAGCTTGGGTTTGGAGATAGATTAGTATATCCCTGTACCATGGATCACTTGATGATATCAGAAACAGAGTGTCATCCATGATTGATGCTTCTGATGTTAAATCGTTGGAGGATGAGGGAAGGTCGCAAAGTAACTCTACAAAGATGAGAGACTTCTTTGATTTGGATTTGATGAATTCTGGATCAAACTCCTACAAGATGACTATCCATTTGGAATATTTTCCCCCTAGAAATTGACGTGATAGAATGTATCTCATAGGATTGCAATCTGACGCAATGGTAGTTTTGCGAAGGAGTATATAGTGTCGAAATCTCTGTACCGCTTGAATGGCTTCTAAGCCAACTTTTCAACATAAGAGTACTTTCTTTCTGTATCATTAAGATTACGACTTAGATAATATATAGGATGTTGAATTTCATCATCTTCTTGGACTAAAACCATACCGATGGTTGTATCTGTAGCGGCGAGATGCAGGTTGAAGTATTTTTGATAGTCAGGAGCATACATTAATGATGCTTTTATCAAGGAATATTTCAGAGCATCAAAGGAAGCTTGTGTGACCTGATCCCAATGGAAGGATACCCCTTTCTTCAAAAGACATGTATAACATTTATCGAGCTTAGCATAATTTGGAATGAACCTCCTCAGAAAGTTAGCTTTCCCTTGGAGTCTCTGAATCTGAAGCAAATTTGAAGGTGGAGGTATGTCAAGAATTGCTTGAACCTTTAATGGATTGAGTCAAATTCTGTCCTTTGAAACTACAAAACCAAGCAGTCAACCAGAACCAATAGAAAAAAAAAAATTGTGTGGACTGAATCATATCTTGTAGTGTCGGCAACGTAAAAATATGGCTCTCAAATGTTATGGAGGATTAGTCCGTTTTCGTGAATGGCAAGTAGATCATCAAGATATGGTTGAATGATGTGTTTGATGTCATGGAAAGCATAATTCATTTCCCTCTGAAATGTTTTAGATCGAAAGGTAATTTACGATATGCGAATGTGCCCCACAGACATATAGATGTAGTATTTGACAGGTCCTATGGGCAGATATTGATTTGATTGTAGCCCAAAAATCCATCCATCAATGAAAGGATTTCACATCCAGCACATTCATCAATAATATGGTTGATGAAGGGTGTAGGATAGATGTCCTTTTGACATGCTTGATTTACATCCCTATAATCGACGCACACTCTTATTGTTCCTTGTTTTTTCATCATAGGAACAATATTCGATACCCAATCAGTGAGAGGTACAGGGTAAATGAAGCAAGCACGCAAAATTTTTTCAACCTATGCTTTAATGGTAACAACTTTCTTGGATGAGCAGGCCGAAGCCGTTGTCATACTTGTTTAACATCAGGATACATCTTGATCTCATGTTCAACAATTCTCGAGTCAATTCCTGGCATTTCTTCATAGGACCATGTAAAGACAGCTCTGAATTCGCGAAAAGGATCATAGTAGCTATCTATTTCTAATGGAGAACAAGATTTTCCAATGTGAATATTCTCTACAATATTAGGTTTGGTCAAAATATTAATGGAGATAGTTTCATCAATGTTGGATAGATTTTGCTTGGAATCTACTGTATTTACATAATTTAATAAAAAATTAACAATTGAAGGGTGATTGAAGTCATCTGAATAATATTCATTGCCATCTCGAAGGTGGGAACGATGATGATAATATTCCCACAACGTATCTCCTATCATCGTTGATTGGATGATTCCTTTGTCTGTAGAATGTATACGAGACCAAGGATCAGAAGAGATACCATATTCTAAAGACGTATCTACCCAAACACTCATTGAGTCCAGATTCAGGTTTGCCACACAAGCCCAAAAGATTGATTGCTACAAATATTCGATGGGGCTTGGTGGCAATGCCTCGCAATGATCATCACTTTCAAAATTGTCAGAACTCTTCTTAAACTCAGATGATGTAGAAGAGATCATGTGGCAGGTTTCCACTGTGGCCACTTCCGCGAAAACGAATGGAGATGGGAGGGAAAAAGTACCCATGAAGGAAGAATATTTTAGGAGACCTACTCCAAATTTTGAAGTGATTGTGCACTTCCATGGATCAATGGAATGCTTCCAGTAGCTTGTGAACTATTAGCAAAAAAGGCTAGTTAATCAACCACTGTGATTCCACCTTTGAAGGGAAATGCAACCATTCGAAAATATGTAGACACAATGGCAGCCATAGCATAAACCCAGGGCCTTCCCAGTGAAATATTGTAATCAAGGAGTCCATCAATGTCCTCGACTTCAATATCTACTATTTTCCCCCCCAGCTCAACTTGCAAGCTACTTAAAATCCCATATGGAGTGTACGTTCTTCCATCAAACACTTTTAGTGTTTTTGGTGATTGTGACAAGGGTGGTGAACCAAGAGTTTTCCAGCAACTCATTGACATAATATAGGTGGATGCCCCCTCATCAATGATGGTTTGATGAACAGTTTTATTGAGGGCTTTTACCTGTATAAGAAAATCAAGTTGGGCTAGTAACTGTGGTGTATATCTAGTATGATTAAAGACCATAAGATTCGAATCCGTTGGATCGATCCCACCTATTGATGATAACAAAGCCTACTTTTGGGAGGTACAATTTTGCAATACCTCAAGTGTTGACATAGTGGATGGCAATTGAGCTAGATCCTCCACTATATTATAATTTTGAGCAGCTGGAGCATGAGGATTAAATGTCGATTTATGTACGAATCCCTTTTGGTGGCTTAATGGTTAATTCAGAAATAATGGGTGGAACAAATTCTGGCAAAGTCGTTGTCGAAGCACTAGGTTGATCAGTAGCCTGGTTGTTTGACAACGATGGATTCCCATAATCTTTACTCCTTGTCGATACCAAAAACATCATTTTGCTTATTTGCGATGGATAGCATAAGAACTTGGGATGTGGAAGCATTATCGGTAGCAACCATATGAGTTTCTGGGTTCAGAAACGGATCAGTCAACACCACTGCGGTATTCGAAGCCTTCAAAAGTTTTGAAATCTCAGATCAATGTGGAAAATCTCTCATAAAATGCTCCTTGTTACATATCAAACATGGATAACAAGGAGGTTTCCTTGCCAAAGTAGGGGTTTTAGATGATTTTTCAAGAGTGGAATTATCCTATTTCTTCTTATTATTTTTCCCCTTCTTCTTGCCCCCTCGTTGCTTTGTATTTTTGCTTTTTTCAGATGATACGACATTAATCTCTGAGGCAAGAGAATTGTCATTTTCATTTTAACTAGAAACAACAAGAGCTTGACCAAATGGACCTCTTGCAGTTTGCGTGCTCGAGGAACCAATCACACCGTCACCAGCATGAGAGTCCCTACTCGATCTAGGAGGGGGTGGAATGGAAAAAGCTGGTCTAGGAGCGTCAGGAATTTTGTTGTAGAGTGTGCCATATTATGTATAGATCAAATATAAATATTGGGCACGAGAAATGACTTGCCCTTCTGTGATAACTCCTCCTTTCAGCACGTCCTCAGTGATAGATGGAAATAAGGACTTAATAAACCACTTAGCTAAAAGCTGATCAGGAACATACGTCTTTACCATTCAACGATGCCACCACTCATAAATATGATCAGATATGTGAGTGGGCGTGGCCTGTTTAAAGTTGGTAATGATTTTTGTTCCAGTTTCGTACCTGATGGGTAACTGAAAGTGGGTTAGAAAAGTAGTGGCAAGGGTGGTGAAGTTATCAAACGAAGCTCTAGGAAATTCAATATACCATTTCACTGTTGGACCAGTAAGAATTCTCTGAAAAAGGTGAAGTCTAATCGAATCATCATTCAGAGTGTTGGATGAACACCATAAATGAAAAGACATTACGTGATTCGATGGGTCTTCACCTAGATTTCCATTGAACTTAGGAATATCAGAGGGTAGTTTATGAGGAATCGCCAGCCACGAAGGGGCATATGCAATTGGATCATTCATGAGCCGGTTCAAATCTAGTAGTTCTAGAGTTGCTACAAAAGGAAACTGCTAATTCAGGTTAGGTGAAGCATACCCACGATAAGATGGAATTGTTTGAGCAGTAGGTCTTTACATACCAGCATAAGGAAGCTATTGCTGGAAACCTTGATAAGGTTGTTGGAAATAACCAGTATAGGGTGGATGTTGATAACTGATTTGGAAACACGGTTGTCCATAACCTACAAAGCCTTGTTGCCCAGATCCTTGGTAGGCTTGATATTGACCAAATCTAGTCTGAGCTTGTGAACCAAGTCCAAACTGAGATTGGGTTTGTTGGAATTGCAGTTGTTGATATTGTGCCAACAACAGTTGTTGGACCATTTGTTATTGCCTAGTATCGAAATATTGACCAAGTTGCAGATTGACAATACCTGTTTGTGCCTGAATCATTCTAGATAAAGGAGCACTAACCTCAGGTTGCGGTTGAGTTGTAGAGACAAGTGGCTATTGTATCACAACCTAAGAGACTTCAGTCTTCTACCTTGAAACTTGAGGTTACAAGGAAGAAGGAGGAGGTTGATGTTGAGACACAATAGGCTATGTTTGTGTTTGCGACACAGTCATAACAACAGGTGTAGTGGGAATATTAGACACAGGTTGCATCGGTTGCACTGGATATACAACCCTTGGTTGTTCTAGCAGTATTGGTATCCAACCACTAGATGCAATTCCAGTTTGACCTGAATATTGTTGGAAACTCTCACATGGTTGTCCCCGAGGGGGAAAGGGTGAGTAAGCATATTGTTCTCCATATGGTGACATTCCATTGTTTAAAGGAGACATCGGTCTTTGATAACTGGTTTGCCCAAATTTATACGGGTATGTATGATCAAATTATTGGGTTTCCACGTAAGAAAATCCAAATGGGAGTCTGAATGAGTAAATGGAAGCAGACCATGGCACTGAAGCAGCCCCTGAGTGGACTCCAACTAGTGATTGATAACCAGTTGGAACAGATGGTGTACCGTATAAATATGACTCAGGTGTACCGAAAAACATTGTAGGAATAACAGCAGGAGATTTCGCTACAGCTTCATAAGATGACACATTAATAGATGTTGATGGTTGCTCAGACATGGTTAGCTTATCCAAAATCTCTCCAATTGATTCGACAACAACTTGCAATGAAGCAGGATTAAAAGGACCAAACTCAAGAGTAGAAGGATACAAATGAATCCCAGTTTCAAAATGAAACATGGTACTAGATGGGTGATACTCTACTATCTCCTCTATAGCAATCAGAACAGGTGGAAGAGGTAGACCATCAGGTCCACAAAATATTTCTGGAGCCGAAGAAGGTATCGCTTCTGCAGTGACAGATACTGGAGGGGTAACACCTTCTGAATACTGAAACTCAAAGTCTAGATGTTTAGGTAAATGAACTTAACTCTCAAAGAGAGGTTCTTGAATAACTACTGGTTCAAATTTATCCTTGGTTTGAACTGAGATGGGTTTTGGATCAACTCTAGATGGATTTGTTTCAGATACAGAAGTGTTTATTGTTACACTAGGATCAGTTCTAATGTCCTCTTGTAACTGCAGAACTTCCGCTTTGAAGGAAAATGTACCAGAAATAATCAGAGTAACTGGAGTCTTTGATGATGTTTAAACAAAAGTTTCAAATAAACCAGATGAACTAGACTCAATTAAACGAGACCGCTTTGTTCAAATTGGCTTCGCTTCTGGAGGCAAAGATGGTTGACTCGCTAATCTCCGCGAACGGCGGGGTTTTGATTGAATTTCTTCCACGATTGCAGATTACTTGATCAACTCAAAATTAAGGGGAAAATGATGTTATTCCAAATTAAATTAATTTTAATGACGCTTGGACACAACATTACGTTTTCAGTTTTTAAGAGTCAAGAAAAAGCTAAAGATGACTTTAGTATCCTTCAATTTTTAATGAGCCTGAAAAGATAAGTGCTCAAATGGACCTTTTCTTTTAGAGAGTCGAAAAGGAATGAAAGTGACTACTCTATAAAATCTAGACAAAGGGATTACCAAACTAATCATAAAACTGCAATATACACATTGGTGATAAAATAAAGAGAAATTACCAAGGACTTATGTACAACAGTCAATCTTCCCGAATGTTGTGTTCAGTGCATTGTGATCAATAAGGCGACAGACTCGGTTTCCTATGGATAAAGGATTTAAGCCTATTGTGGTCTCCCAATATATATGCGACGGTATGGGGAGCACAAGTCCGTGCTAGCACTTGTCGTATCAAGCAGGAGGAATCACCCAACCTTAAATTAAAACAATAGCCATTAGTTTTAACGACACCGGAACACGTCACTAGCCTAGACCTCTAGATATGTTGCGTTATGTTCCAAAGCATTTTTAGGTTCATTGAAATTCATTTTAAAGTTTATCTTGTTTAGAGTTTGCCTTTCAATGGTTCACCGCGTAATGATGATTTGAAATTCCTAAGATGCAATCTACAATGATAAACAATCTTTGTTTATTTGAGCAATGAAAATCCTAGCTACTAGGGAAAGAAGATAATAGTGCTTTTAAGCAAAGAGAAAAGAGCACACACTAGTGCATTTCCATAAATCATCTTTTTGCACAAAAATAAAAAAAATGCTAAATGCAAATGCAAGTATTTGTTTTCACTCTCCTCAATGTGAAAGATGCAAAAAGGAAAACTAAATGTAGCAAAGATCTGAAATATTTCACTCAAAATGACATTTTCGACAATTTTTTTCACAAAGGGAAAGGAAGACTCAAAAAAACACTTTCAATTTTGAAGAAAATTTCTTTTGACACTTTGAACGTAAACAAATCAAATCAAATACATGAAGAAAATTTTAATCGATTATCAAGGGAAGGAAGAATTTACGACACTTCTCTTTTCGACAGAAAACCGACAATTACGACACTTTTGTATCAAAATGACAAATCGACTAAAACAACTTTTTGACAAAGGATTGTAAATGAGGAGAAAATACACAAAAAAATTCACTAATCCTAATGTAATTGAGGTTGATCTATGTGATGCAAGTAAGCTTCAATGAAGAGGCACTGTTCATAAGTAGCGAAATAACCAAACAAAACTGAAAACAAATAAAAAACCCTCAATATGTAGATGAAAAGAGAGTTCAGTTAATCATCACACCTAGGCTTCACAGAAAATAATATGCATCGCACTTTCTACACTTGGTAGGTGGGATGCATACTAGAACACAGTGGAAGATAGTGCGATGGTACAGGAAGCACAACTGAGAAGGTTTTTAGCTCAAATATGGAGCAGTTTTCAATGAAATCAAGCTTGGTTTTGATCAACAATAATGAGCAAAGTATGATCAAATGTCTTGAGAGATTACTGAGCTACCAAAAAGGGCATCTAGATGTGCTTTCAAGTCAAATGTTTAATTCATAAACTAAACCAGCGTTTGACTGAAGAAACATTCATCTACTATGCAATTGCAAAACAAGAGCAGTTCGAAAGCTACTTGGCTGGCTTCAGACTCTATCTATAATTTAAAAAAAAAAAAAAAAATAACAACAAACAAACGTCTGATTTTTCCCCAGTGTAGTAGCTAATTTGTTTATGGTAAAATTAGATTCCTGTCAAACAATTAACCCTCTAGTTTTGGCAGCTACCCTAGAAACAACAATTTAAAGCAATTCAATGATTTTTTCTATGTGTAACAGATAAGAGAAAGATAGTGGAACCAACCTGAAACTTCTCCTTAATCCCTTGCTTGATCTCTCTCTCCTTTGGCAGATCCTGTAACTCCTCCCCATACTTAACATGCTTGGAGAGTACCTGCACAAGTTTAGCAGCAAGGAACTGTCAAAGCATCGTGATCTATTACAACATAAACATTACAGAATCAGATATATAATGAACAAATGATAGCATTCACAATTGCACAATCATATGGGAGAAAACTTGAAGAGCTTTATAAATATAAAGGAGAATTACAATGCAGTTGTCTGATCCAGTGCCATCCTCCTAGTTTCAATCCTTCCTCACCTCATGAAATGGCAAGATCACACCAACAAGAATACAATGCTCTCTCCTCAATTACAAACTATTATCACTTACCTGCAATTCACAACATTTCAGCGTCTTGATCTCTTGGATGGGAGATCCTTTGTAGATGTCTTTGTTCAATTTAGTGTGTCCTAAATTTCTACATTAATTGTCAATCCGGGATTCGTAAGCTGACCTATATGTGCAAGATAACCTATTTCTTACTTTTGTCATTTTTTATTTTTATGTTGTTTTGAGGGTTTTTATCTTTGTTTATGGAATTCCTATTCCTAAGTTTCTAGAAGGCAAGTATGGTTATGAGTTTTAAGGCAATTATGTCCTTTATAAGGGTTCCCAAAACTTAACACTTGAGAAGGTCTTAGAACATACTAGCATAAAATAATACTTAAATCAAGAATGAAAAATATGCTGCTATTTAAAACAAGTAATTAATGAACTACTGATTATGAAAGTATCATCTCTGCAGTTGTCTAAATACAAAAAAATGATTTAAGCTACTGCACTCAAGGAAATCAAAGACTGAAAGAAAGTAAAACTAAAATTAAATTACATCATTCATATTTTGATCCCTCGCCAGTTAGTCTAGCTATGGATTTTGGAGGTAACCATCAATGAAATGAGCAATCCAATATCTAATTGCAGAAATGTAAACTAGAATCAAATCACAACATTCATATTTCAATCCCTCACCAGTTAGTCTAGCTATGGCTTTCAGAGGTAACTGTCAATGAAATGAGCAACCCAATATCTAATTGTAGAAAAGTAAACTAAAATCATATCACAGCATTCATATTTCATTACCTTGCCAATTAGTCTAACTATGGCTTTCAGAGGTGATTATCAATGAAAAGAGCAATCCAATATCTAATTGCAGATTAGTAAACTAAAATCAAATCACAACATTCATATTTCAATCCCTCGCCAGTTAGTCTAGCTATGGCTTTCAGAGGAAACTGTCAATAAAATGAGTGAGCTAATTTCTAAACTAACTTACCAAAACAAATGAACAAGACTGAAATCAACAAACTAGAACTTAAAAGAAACTAAGAAAAGAAAAGTTAGCAGAGGATCAATTCCATATCACTAGTTATTGTGAAAATTTTATACAAATGCTCGGGCTGCCTACTCTATCCTAAAACATGCACACACTAATCAACGTTTACAAAGCTTGTAAAGTTATGGACAGAAGTGAAATGTTAGAAATATATACACAAGTGAATAGCTATAAAACATGTACAGTGAACATAAAGAAATGATACATAAAGACTATACAACAACAATGGAAACGAAACCTCAGTGTGCAGGGGCCCTATACACAACCTCGGCCAACATGCTATCAATCCAAAATTACATTCACGCAAGCATGTAGAATAGAGTCTTCTTATATATATCTCAAAACACAGTTACAACAATAAAACTAATGTCACGACACAATGACTTCTTAACAGCAAAATCACATTTAAAAGACTAAGTACTATGCGTATAGGAACACGTTATTGATAACAAAGCTTACATTACTGTTTTCATGTAAAACTAAGTGAACAGAGGAAACGTGAAAAACAACATCCATGGATTTAGCATCATGGTTGCCGTGATTAGGCAATCTATTGAAAGCGGCTATTGGATCCACATCGTGGTCAGCCTACAGGTGTCAGTGTGCCTCCAGAGATCTAGAAACGGCCACAAAAACCTTCACGTGTTTGAAAATGGAGTCTTGTTGCCGTAGGACTCTCCTGTTTGACCACCGTTGACCATGGCCTTCTTTGATGAATCTAGCTGGACCAATGGGACCTGATCCATGTCCAAGTTATTTCCAACTTGCCCATGTGGCTTGCTTTGCCTCATGACACCTGCAACCTGTAGTTTAACAAAAACGGCTACGGAAAGTTGAACCAGTTGCGGAAAGTGGTTGCATTCTGCAGCTCATAAGCAAAAATCTAATTCAAACAACAAACACAAGGTCATAGTTAAAAAACCACTTTAAATTCTCTTTTATGACTAATATGCAATGATGTTGATAGCTTAGGAGGTCCAGGTGAATGGAAAGAATCTACAAAAAGGCGTAGGAAAGATGCAGGTTTGGGGCTCAACATACCCCCACTGTGAAGGTGTTGCATGTCCCCATGCAACCAAAATTTTGACTATCCCCCCTTTAAATCATATGCTTTGAGACTTCTACTAGTACATCTAGCCCTCTTCTTCTCTTTCTTGGTGCTGCTAACATCCTGGGCTTCCTCATCAAGCATCTGAATTTGAGATTGATCAGTGCTCTACTTATCTTCCTGGACTTTTTCTTCAATTTCCTGTTCTTTTTCTGCCATAGGCCAAGATGTAGCATGGTATTGTCTGAATGATCTTATCCAGTTTTCTTTTCTCCTTTAATGCTTCATTTTCATGTTTAATGTGTCTATTTAGGACCTCTAGTTCAAAAATTTCCTATTTCAATGATTGGATTTGAGTGTCATGTGCTGGATGAGGCTGGATGGATGAAGTGCTTGGACCTATGGCTCTATTTTCCAAGGATTCTATATAATCATACATCTTTTGCTAATTCGTGTATATCTCAGGTGAAGTTTTCCTTAGGCTGACCCCAAAGTCCTGTTGAGGAGGACCGATTTCAAAGTCTAGCCGAGAAGGACTTATGTCAACATCTAGATGATTGGTTTCAATATTTGGCTGAGAATGAGGTGGGTAACGTCCAGCTGGAGGTTGTTCCAGTGTCCCCCCTCCTAAGTCAATAAAATGGGGTCCTTTTGTTTGTTCTTTCCTCCACTTTCCTCTAAGCCCGATGCTTCTCCTTAAATGTTGTGGGCTAGTGCCCTCTTCCTCCATACTCTGTTTTTCATTTTCTTTCTTCCTGGGTGCAGTTGATTGTCCTTGAAGGTGAGTTAGCCTTTCAGACAGTGTTTGGTGGTCCTCTTCTAAGGAACGTTCTGGTGATTGGTAGATATACTCTATGTTTCTTTTCCCTTTCAATTTTCTATGCTTTTTATCCTTGGTTCTTTCCTCCCTTTTTTCAGGCAGCTTATCTTCTTGATTAATTTCTTTAGGAGTGTCTTGAATTCTCACATTAGTTTCCTTTTTCCTACTCTTTCTTTCTATACTGATCTCGGGAATTTCAGGTGGATCTTGAAAATAGTTTCTCACCAAAAACCGTTCCCAGGTATCCCTCTTTTCCTTCAACTGGTCTTCAATTAAAATTTTCACCAGCCCATGATGATACAAGTGGGGTTCTATGTCCTCTATATTATTTTAGACGGTTGTGCACATATTTTTCAAGCTTAGTAATAAAAGGTAAGGCAGATTTAGGGTTTGATTCTCTAAAATTTCATCAACAGTCGGATATGATACATATACATTGCTCCAAAACGACCTTCACACATAATGAACTTTTGAATAATCAACAATAAATTGGCCCACTTCTCTTCTAAAGCATGGATAGGAATTCCTCATTTGAATATAGTTACATCCATACCTGGATTGCATAGGATAACCCTCCAAGCCTTCTCGTCAAAGCTCTTGTTCTTGAACCAGCGTTCTCCCTCCTGAGGTAGTTCTGTAGCGACTGCTATGGATGCCTCGGTAACTGTAAACCCCACCTCCAGGCCGTTAAAAGACACAAAATATTTTGTAATCTCCTTATCGTAGCCTCTAAATTTTTGAATAAACCTTAGCCACCGTGCCTTTTTCAATATGTTCTTTACTTGCTGGTACCCCTCCATAAACTTGGGCCCTTCCGGTTCTGCCCTCAACAATAGACCCATTCTTTCCTTTTGTTCTTAAAATTCATCTGCGTGAGAAGGGTTTAGCGGAAGTGAAACGGCTAGATTAGTGGAAGTGAACAGGGTTTATGGAGAAAACCAGTGACTGTAAGTGGAAAACAGAGGACACGCAGCGGAAGTGAATTCTCAAAATGGAGCGGAGACTTATGTGAACAACGTAGAAATGTAGCCGTGGCTTCAATAAAATAGTAGGGGAGTGAAGTGAACCCGGCAGAATTTTTAAAATGGATGGCTATGGAGTAGACATAAACACATTCATGAAATGGCTGCAGAATTTATGCGGTGGAGGAGAGCCGTAATCAAATCGGCCACGTCCCATAATTACAGGTGGATTGTAGAAATGCAGCCAAACACAAGTTAAATCTAAGGGTTATTCATGAGGCCGTTGGAAAAATAAATGCATGGTTTGTGGAGGAATTTCGTTGAATGGTTATGGAGGCTATCACGCCAATCATTGCATATAGTGGAGCTTGTGATTTCATAACTATGCAAAAGTGTGCTTTGATTGCTATTTGAAATAAATTTCTACTCATACCTTGGAATTTTTGCCACTTGTTGTCCATTAACCTTTGATCAAATGCCCCTTGTTGATGCCTTTAGGTGCCCCGTGTCTTCATAATATGTCCTTCGTCATACCTGCATGTGATTTTAATTATTTTTGCTCCTTATCTAACTGCTAATGTTTAATGACAGGGTGCTAGTTGCGAAAACATAGCTAGCTGCAGAATTAGTTTGTAGCTGCGGAAATTGGATTGAGCTGTGGAAACTAACTCAACAATCATATGACTAAATGAGATGGATGAATGATGAATGAATGAATGAAAATGGTCACAAAAACTTTTATTGGTGGAATGAAACGAAATGAATGAAATGGAGTGGAATGAAATGAAGTGGAGTGGAATGAAAATGAAGTGGAGTGGAATGAAAATGAGAAAGAGAGAGAGATTTTTTTTTTGGAAAATATAGGGCGTTAGGAGTTCCTGATTTTTGCCCTGTATTTTCTGTATAAGACTGCCAATCAATGATTGGTTTTCAGGCTTATACAAAATTATTATTATTATTATTATTATATTTTTTTTTAGAACAGAAAAGAAC
>APFE031597629.1:94086-134788 GCA_000404065.3 Pinus taeda
TAACTCTGCCATTAGTAATGGGTTTGTTCATTAGATATCTAATTGCAGAATGATCAGTATGAATAAAAGTTTCATAGTCTGTTATATAATGTCTGAACTTATTGATTGCATGTACAACAACTAAGAATTCCTTTTCATTCATAGTATAGTTCAACTGAGTGAGAGTTAAATTTTTACTGGTATAGTAAATGGCATAAGGAACTAAATATTTTTGTCCCAGCATAGCTCCTAGAGCTATATCTGAAGCATCTGTAGAAATATGGAAAGGAAGTTTCCAATTTGGTCCTCTCAAGATAGGCGCTTTAGATATTCTTGTTTTCAAAGTTTCAAATGTTGATTGGAAATCAGGATCCCATTGAATTCACAGTCTTGTAAGCAGTTTGAAGAGTGGAGATGCTATTTTGGTGAAGTTTTCTATAAATCTTCTATAGTATCCAATAAATCCCAGAAAACTTCTAACATCTTTTTGACAATTTGGAATAGGTAACTTGGAGATGACTTCAACTTTTGATCTATCAACTTTAATCCCATCCCCTGAAATATGATGTCGTAAAAAAATACCTTCGGTAAACATCATAAAGCATTTTTCATGGCTTAATGAAAGGTTTGTTTCTTTACATCTTATAAGGACATTTTCCAAATTTTCTAATGCCTCTTCAAATGAATCACCATAAACTGTAAAATCATCCATATATACCTCTACACAATCATGGATTAGATCAGAAAAAATCCCTAGTACTGCTCTTTGGAATGTTGCGGGTGCATTATATAATCCAAAAGGAAGAACTCGATAAGAAAAAGTTCCCCATGGACAGGTAAATGTGGTCTTATCCCGATCTTCAGGTGCTACCTGAATTTGATTATACCCACTAAAACCATCCAGAAATGAAAAGTACTTTTTGCCTACTAATGTATCTAATACTTGATCGATAAAGGGCAAGGGAAAGTGATCCTTCAAAATTGCTTTATTCAATTCCCTGTAATCAATGCATACCCTCCATTTACCATTCTTTTTAGGTACTATAACCAAAGGAGAAACCCATAGGCTATTTGAAATTGGATAAATGAAGTTTACATTGAGTAGTTTTTGGAGCTCTTCTTTCACTATCTCCCTAAGATTTGGATTCATCCTTCTCTGAGGTTTTCTGATTGGTCTACTATTTTCCTCGATATAGATGTGATGAATACAAGTCTTAGGGTCAATACCTTTCATATCAGTATACTCCCATGCAAATGCAGTATAATGTTGTTGTAAGATTTTGGTTAGTTCTTCCTGTTGTGACTTTTCCAAATTTTTGTTGATATGCAATGTTTTACCTAGAAAAATCTCAATGGTGGAACTACCAAACTCTTCCATAGAGTAAAGAGACATTTGTCTTGATGATAAATACTCAATTTCATAATCTAACTAAAATTGTGTGTGGTCATATTCTGAAGATGTTTCAAAGTTTTCTAATGTGTTCAGAATTTGACTATCTTCACTGATTTCAGAAATGGTAAAGACAGGTTGTACAGTGTCCTCATCATCGACCCATTCATTGTCTCCTACTTCTGTAATTGCTTTTGCTGGAGGATACAAATTGAATTTCTTTGTTGAATTACCATCAGAAATGTACATATCCCCAGATCTACAAATAATGAAAGCATCAGTTGTGGCTAGCCAAGGTCTTCTTAAGATAAGTGGGTGCCCTCCTAGATTACTCTTGGGAGTCAAAATCATGAAATCTATTGGATATTCCCAAGAATCTAAGGAGACTGAAATATCTTCTAATACACCATCTGGTTTGATTATTGATCTATCTGCAAGCTGCAGTAAAGTAGGTGTAAAGAGGAGATTAGGAAGTTTAAGTTGTTCCATTGTTTGTCTACTCATAATGTTGATAGAAGCCCCTAAGCCAATCAAAGTGTTTGGAATTTCTATCTCATTTATATGTGTCTTGACAATTGGACTACCTAGATCTACATACTTTTGGATGGTAATTTTTCCCATCATGATATCTGCAATCTTTCCTACCGGGTGGATTCTTCTTGTATCTCTTGGTTTCCTTCCTAGTCTTTTGAGACTCAACTCCTTTATTATTTTTGCTAGAATAGGAATCTGTCTAATGGCTTGTAGCAAGGGGATCTTCATACAGACATTCTTTAATTCATCTAGAAAATCATAATTAGGCAACAAGATTTGTTTTTCCACCCCTTTATCAATTTGTAATCTTTCCGGAAAAGGAGGTGTGGATGAAGATGCAGGTTGCTCAATTGTAGGAGTTGTGAGGGTTGACTTTTCTTTCTATTTTTGAGTGTTTGAGTTTTTAAGAGATGCTTCCTTAGAACCCTTATTGACTTTAAGAGAGTCCTCCTTAGAGGTATCTTGCTCTTGGACATCTATAGAAGGTTTTTCTAAAACACTACCAGACTTGAGTTGTACATCATTGAGAGGAACAATAATATAAGTAGGAAATCGTTGTCCTTCTATCATGTAAGTATTCTGAGGATTTTTATTGTTAGGATTTGGAAATGGCTGAGTGGGTAGTTGATTTGTCTTTTGTTGAAATGGAAGCATGACTTGAGGATTTGGATTTTGTTGAGAAGGTTTTTGTTGTGGAAATGGCAATGAAAGTTGTGGATTTTGATTTGGAAGTTGTGGAATTTGTTGATTTTGAAAAGATGGAGGATACTGATAAAATTGAGCAAATCTCTCATAAGGATTTTGCATCCCTTGTGCCCTTGTTTGATATGGATTTTAAGGTTGGGGCCAAGGTTGTTTCCAAGAATTCCAATTTGGCGGGGGTTGAAAATTCATAGGGTTGTTAAACCCTTGATTTTGTTGCTCCTGCCAAGGTCTTCTTGAAACAAAACAGAGAGATTCTACTGAATTTGGATCTTCTTGAAAGACAGCTTTGATCCCAGGAATTGACGGACAATCCTTGGTCTCATGATTCTCTGGGAAAATCATACATGTTTCTGTTATCACTTAGGTTGTTCCCTACCTCCAGAAGGGAATACGGCCGAGGTGACCACTAACCAATCTTTTAGCTGCAGATCCTAGCCAATCTGCAACCAAAGAGGGCTCTCTCTTTGTCATTTAGATTTGTTTGATTATATGTTAGGCTAGTTATGAAGCACAAGTTTTGTTTGGAGTTTGGAAGATGACATTCAATAGAACAAGGTTGTAACTTGAGAGAAGTTCAGACCAATGGGTTGATGGAGTCTAATGGAAATAAACCTCTAGGTATGGTTCCTTTGGAAATAGCAAGATTACAGAGCAAGATAGTTAAACACAGAACAACATTCAAGCTGAATTAATATGAAATGAAGTCAAGGAATGAAAGGAAATCAAGAATCTTTCATTATGTTAATAGAGGGAAATTGTGTAAACATTATCAGGGAGTAGGTAAGAATTCCTTGATGACATTTAGAGTGGAAGAACCAGAGAGGCAAGAGCAGTCAAGAATTCTTGCCTATGCTAGACCCGTGGAAAACATAAAAAATTACAGGAATTGAACACAGAGTATAGTGAAGTAAATTCTGGGTTATCCTTTTTTCCTGTAACTTAGAACATGATATTTAGATGGTAAACAAACACACATATAATAACACAAGAGTAAAGAAGACTTATTGATCCATGTATTAACACGAGAATTCTGCAATATATCCTTCTGCCATTGATTCCATAACCAGCAAGTTCACCAACACAGCATTCCAATAATTTTTATTTTAGAAAAGTTCTCAAAACTTACAGAACAGGTCCAGAATGATATTCACCGGCCAACAACAATACATAACTTGAGAAGGTATTTATAAAAAGTTAACAAAATATCTCGTAGGAAAATATCAAGCAATAAATTTATCCATCTACTTTGGCAGGGGCAATAACTGATATGGAAAACCGCGCAGAAATGAATGAAGAAATAACTATGTTGTACTAGCCACCTTAGGTGTCCTGTTATTGCTGACTTTTTGGCTCAGATAGTCGGTTGATGGTTGCTTCTCTGATTTGTGTTCCTGATGTGCTGTCACTTTCCACCTGTGCCTAAGTTTGTTTGAACTCTTTTAGCATGAATGCCATCCTTTGTTGATTTGATTTTCTGACAAGAGACCCATATATTGCCATTTACTTGTAATGAAGACAATTTACAAAAGGAGAATCAAACTACCTTGGCAAGAACTCAACCATGCTCTGCCACCATTGATCTGTTGGTAATTGATGCTTTTTCAGTTTAATCAATGTCTCATCAGCTTCAGTATACATGTAATAATTTGGCTGGACTTCAAAGAGATGTGCTATCTCATGCTCAATGTAAAACAAATTTTCCAACTTATCATATAAACTTTGTCTAGAGGGAGGCACTGTTTCTTCTGAACTGCTTGATGATGCTGTAATGTGATTGGTAACATAGGTATTTGGCCTGTCAGCATACTGTTCCTATTTTAACAGCCTCCCGTTGCTAGTGAATAAGCTCGGTAAACCTTACTCTGTAATATTGCAAACTTCTGTCTGAAGGCATTTACCTCTGTCTCCATTTCTTGACATTTTCTTTCTATAGTTTGAACAAAACTCCTCATGGTCAGCACCTTCTTGACTCTCAAAATAGTCTCTGTCATGTTCTGAATGTCTAGAGATGCTAGCTGCTCACTAGTACGAGTATTCAAAAAATGAATGAATTGATTGGCTTGCTCAGACTTGTTTGCCAATAATGCTCTGGCCTTTTGAGTCTCATATTCAGCTAATCCTATCAATTCAATCTGCTCAAAAATAGTCTGTATTGTTGTCCATTGATCAACAATAGACTGGCCAGTTTTATCCCACAAAATAGTCTTGATTTATGTTAGAGTTTTATGAAGAGTGAGGTCTTTTTCCAAGGCTTTTATTTTATTCTCCAAGGCCTTCACTTCTCTTGTCTTCTCAGCCACAGTCATTTTTGATTTGTCATAATTTACCTCAATCTTGGCCAGTTTTTCCTTGGCTTCTTTTAATTCTGCCATTTGGATTTCCAAAGCCTTTATTTCTTTCATCATCTCTTCCATGCTCAAGTTGGCATCTTGTCCTGTTGCTGCTGTAGTTGTTGCTGAAGTTGAGGCATCTCTTGTTGATGCTAGATCAGTGGGAGGGGTTGCTATAGTGGATGTAGGAGGAGGAACTGTAAGAGTTGGAGCTATTTGAGCTGGCTGAGAGGCCAAATCCTCCTCTTTTCCTTGTAGTGCTATCTCCAAGGCTTTCTTTGTATCCAACAATCTTTGATTCATCCTCATTAATAGACTTACCACATCCTCCTCTTCTCTTTGTTGTGCCACCTCTGTGGTCTGAGAGTGCATTGTAGTTGGTAGCTTAAGTTGTCTTCTGAGGGCTGCTATGTCTTCTTCTTTCTTCTTTATTAAGGCTTGTGTGCCCTTGGGATCCTTGGGATCATGTCCCAATTCCATGATAATCTCCTCTAAGGATTTAATTCTATTATCCTTGGCTATGAGGAGGCCTTTTCGAACTCCAATTGGGCACAAGTGTTGTACAATGAGTTCTACAGTTTATGAGCCAGTAATGCTTTGTCTGCCAAGGTAGAGTATACCATTTCTTCGACCTGTTTGTGTAACTCAATCTGGTCCATTGGGTGGATGTCTTTAGCAAGAACTTCCAGATTGGTCCTGATATAATCAGCGGCTAACTGTGGCTACTGTGTGGTGGGCCTGAAGTGACTAAGGGTCATCTTCCCTGCTTGAATATCATAGGCTGCCATTAGCCTTTGTTGATTGGTGGGAGCCATTCTTAACAATTGGTTATATAACTAGAACCTTACTGGTTCATTCTTGGCCTTGATTTCAGTGAATGCTCTCTTGATGTCAGAGCCTTGCTTGCTCTATTGCTTAGTGGATGTAACCTCCACACCAGGCTGTCTCTCTTGCTCCTGCTAAAATGAGCTAGTAGATGTTTCCAAAAATGGAGGATTCTTCTGTTCAGATGTTCCCTCACCCCTTAGGTTTCCTGTTGTCTCCTCTGTAAATTCTTCTTCAGAGTAGGGGTTCAACCTTTGCCTCTTCTCCCCTTGCTGTTCTGTGGATGCCCCTGTAGGTGTCTCTTCTGGTCTGTCCCTTTTTTTAGCTCTTTCCTCATTAAGAGGAGTTTGTAACACAGGGATCTCTGTTACCTTTGCTTGTGTTGAAGGGCCTTGCTCTCGACCCTTTTCCTGGGTTGTAGCTGGCTGATCTGCCATTGTATTTTGCTGCTCTAAATGTTTTGCTTCTTTGCCTTTTCCTGCAGGTGGAGTAGTCTCTTGGGAAGGTTGTTGTGAAGGTGTGGCAGATGATGTGCTCATCCCAATGTGTTGTGGTAGTGTGAAAGGGACCTGTCCAAAAGAATCCAGGTCAATTGTCTTCTCAAAGTCTTTTATTTCTTTTTCTAATCTCTCTTCTTCAGTAAGCTCTTCAACTAGTGTACCCTCTACCCATTCCTGTCGATTAGCAGATTGTTCAATTTGAGGGATTCTTTGGTGCACATATCCTGCAAGCTTGTTTTTTACTCTTCTAAAGCTTATGAAATGTTCAGGGTCATATGGTTCCCAATAAAAACTTTGTTTTAGCATAAGTTCATCTCTTAGTATCTTGTCTACATCATTCCAGGCTTCTTCCCTCTTATTGAAGACAAAAGGGCCCAATTCATGTCTTATATTGAGTTGTGCCTTTTTCCTAGTACCATGGAAATGAGTCAAATTTGCACTACTAAATTGCCTGAAGTATTCCAGGGCAAAGAGTCTCATGGGGACATACTTCAGCAACTTGTAGGGGGATAACTAAAAACCATAAATCTTGATCATTGTGTGATTTTGGTAAAAATACCAGTCACCAATGTTGTAGCCCTTTGAGAGATGTAAAATCCTCTGCATTTCAACAAAGAGCCTGCTAGGAGGAGTCATCACCAATAGGGAAGTAGCTAGGTAAATGAACAAGTCAATGAACTCACAATATGTATAAGGTGAGAGGTGAACTTCATGGAAAACTGAGGTCCAGAAAATCACAGACCTCCTCTCTCCTTTGGGGTCTAGTTTTTTAAGAGGAACTTGGAAACTATCAAGATGATAGTACAACAGTAGATGATATATATAGGATGTATACTTGAACACTCTTTCTCTCTCCAAAATCATGAATTGCTCATGGATTTTATTTGCTATGAAGGTGGCATAGTCATACCTGACAGAAGAAGGTTGTCTTCGAGTGAATATGGACATTAGTACTAACACAGTTTCATCAACATACTCACTGGTTTTGCATCCTAGAATGTAGGATATCATGTGTATTAGGATTTTCCCTGCCTCATTGAACTAGACTTGGTGATAAGGAGGAGGATGATCAGGCTAGCACTTTGATAGCATAAACAACTGACCAATTCTTGCTATCTCTGAGCTAGGCAGCTTGGCACCTTGATGAAGCAAACATTTCATGGTGAGAGGAACCAGAGGCTGAGTTGGCTCAAAATTCAACATCTCATTTATGGACTCAGGAGTAATATAGAAGAGTACAGATCCAGATGGAGTCAAGATTTCTCTTTGTGTGGGATCATAGTTTGCACAGCATAAATGGATGAAATCAGAGAGCACATTCACTGAAGGGAGGTAAAAGATAGGCATATTGGATTCCCAAATTCCCTGGACATCAGTGTTGTTCCTGTGGCTATTTCTAATTTCAAAATAGGCTTGTAGGTGAGGTTTGAGACCCATCATATCCTTAATCTGGAAGTCCTTGTCGGCAAGAGGTATCCATTCCAACTCCTTATGTGGTGCATTCAAGGGTGCAATGTTTAGGGCCATTGGAGCCTCCATTTTCAGTTTGTTAAGTGACCTTTAACTTGAAGTTAGAGTTTCTGGAGTAACAGACAATAGAGCAATGGTTTTGGTTTTCCACAAGAGACCACAGACTGAGCTATGCTTGTAGAGATTGCTGCCTTGGGTGAAATTCACAATCACAACAGAGTTTGCAAAATTCACTTGGGAGGTTGGAAAAATCAAGGGAAGAGCGCTCCACTTACAGGTGTTTTTTAGTGATTTTACAGGCGGAGATGAGCTCGATTTTCAACTTAATGGGCAATTTGCAGAGGAAAACATTATTTTGTAGGCAATAGCATATCTTTACTTGAATTTAGCTCTTGAGGTGAGTTTAACAAAGAATTTTGTAAAAACAGGGGTTTACGGGCGAATTATCGGGTAAATACTTGTTTTAGAGGCGAATGGAGCGAATGGTGGTTGCAGACTGAGCTGAAGGGGCTGGGTTTGCAGCGTGAAATCACCTGGGTGGTGGACTGGAACTGTGGTGATGAATTAAACGTAAAGTGCATGCAGAGTCTCCGCAACACAACACACCAACAATAAACAAACAACTTCATGCTTTTTTTAATGAAATTTTGGGCTTTTTCGGGCTTTCGGCGCTTTTTGGGGATAACATCAACATGATGTAAATTTTGTCCAGTAGCGGAGTACGGAAGGTGGCGTGGAAGACGACGTGGACGGATGACATGGCGGACACTGCGGATGAACAGTAGCGCGGGCGCTGGCATGGTGCTTACGTGATGATGATGCGGGCAGCGGGACCAGACGACGATTTATGGTTTCATCGGACCACTTTTGGTACGGGGACGGTTTGTGTCAGAGCGGGCCCAATGCAATAGAAAAGTGACAGGTGTCCACGGGTACGACAGGAATACCACTTTCTATCGAGTGCTAACGTCCGGACATCGGGGCACCTCCGATATTGATGTGAGCCGTTGGATCTGGAGGGTGCGATCCAACGGTTGATGGGAAGGGGATTTAACGGTAAGGTATGGCACAGTGGGCCTGCCCAAAAGATTTAACGTTTTATAATGTTTTGCGGGGGTTGAAAACTTTGGGTTATTGGGGCATGGTTATTCAATTGACCGAATGTTAATTAAAATCCAATTTAATTATGCGCACAGGGTTATAACATGGTTTATGTGGGCAGGTTAGGGGTGGTTATTTATTTAACAGGGGGTTAAATAAATTCCAATGACGTGGAGGGTTATTATATGTTTCTGCTAAACATTATAATTCCCGAAACTTTTGCTATATGGCTATAGTTGCCAAAGGTAGGGATATTATATATTTTTTGGGTTTTTCATGTATTTTTGTATAAAATAGGGGAGGGGAAATATAAGTGGGAGTTATATAATAGAGTTAACATGTTAATATGAATATAAGGGGAAATTCTAGGTGCATGAAGTTGAATCACCTAGACTTGGGGGTGTGGGGAGAAATAAAACTTTACACAAGAAATGTGGCTTTCAGCTTTTAAGTAAACCTGAAGTTTCACTTAATATTTTATAGAAATGGAGTGAGGTTAAGAGTTTGACCAGATCCGAATCTCTTTGAGGGATGTTAGTGAATGATTATTGTGAGGGGAGAGAGGGGGGAGTTAGACATGCAACATTTGATCACACCTTTGCCATGACACTTGAGATATCCATGAAATAGATCATATTCAAAAAGATGACACGGATGATAGACCTATTTCTGCAACTTCAATCTACTTAGCCATTCTACAATTCCTAACATTTTTTCTTCATTTTGATTGGGTGCATTTGAACTAGAAAACCCTGGTTTTCCTCCTTTCTTTTGGCTGCCCTCCTACCTAAATCTATCCTTATCTCTTCCAAGGGCTCAGATTGAGCGGTTGGGCCCTTTGCTTCTCTACCTATCTAGTGATCTGCCAAGCTTGAACTGTTTGAACAAACCTTCTTCTCTATTCTAAAACAAGAAATTTAAACATGATCTAGCCAGGGTTGAATTGTCTAGCTATTCATCAATTGTGACAAAATTAGTGATTGCACATTCTGAACTTGCTATGCAACATGTAGTACAGTAGTAGCATTTTGACAAGCCACTTCCCTGGTCCTTCTTTGGGGTTGCTTTTGTTTCTCTTCTTCTTGAATTTTTGATTTTTTGATAATATGAAACCTTTGCAGCATGAAAGGATGATCATATTTGGCATTTCACAGTCAATCATGAAAAATGACACCTATTGGTATAAGAACCTAACAGTTTCTACAACTTTTGCATCCAAGGGGCATTTCCTTAGAGCATGTTTCTTCTTACATTTCGGACAAAAGATGGCTAGAGCATCAGTTTCTGCTTTCTCCTTGTTTTGAATTTTAAGTGTGTCTAGTTGTTCACTAAGACTCCCTAGAATATCAGTTTTGAATTCATCAAGCATATTGCCAATCTCTGCCCTACTTACTGATCTAGTTGCCGATTTGTTTTCTCTGATAAGAGAAGGATCTCTAGGCCCTTTTCCTGTTTTAAATTTTCCTCTCGAGAGATGGACACATAGTTCTACTATGTCACGAAGTGGAAGTTGAGAAATGTCTCCCTTCCCCATCATGTTTAAAATATCTATCCTTTCATCTCTAAGGGCTTTCAATAAAAGGGATTTCAAAGTTTCCTCATCTAAGTTACTCATTTTTGCTCTCTTTAAATTGTATTGAAACCTTTCAAGTAAATCCTCCAAGTTTTCATCTTCCTGTTGCATCATTTTAAATACCTCATCCTTGTGATTGGTGGGCATACAATAATCCAGGTATCTATCCAAAAATGTTTGTTTCATATCATTCCAAGTCCTAATAGATTGGGTGACTAATCCCATGAACCATTTCGAAGCTGCTCCCTTTAATGTTGAAGGAAAAAATTTGAGTTTTTGAGAGTCTTCAATATAGCCATAGGTTCGGCACATGACTTCAAACTCAAACAGAAATGTTTCAGGATCCTCACTTCGCAATCCACAAAAGTTGGGGAGGACAGATGGTGAGATGTTTTTCATTGTTGTGTGAGTTTCCTCATCAACTATAGGGAATCGAAACGAGTTATCTCCTTCCCTATTTCTTCCATTATTACCTCCACCTCCACCATTGTTGCCTCCATTATTTCCTCCTCATCTACCTCTACCCCCAAATCCATTTACTACTTCCTTCGTCAGGATAGTTTTCTCAGAGTCTTCTGGTTCTTCTATCAAGGGTGGATGAGAGAGAGTCTCTTCTTTTTCTTCTTCAGGTGATTATACCTCTTTTATTACAATACTCTCTCCTATAGAAGTGAAGAAAGGGTCTTCTCCTAGATGAGATTGGGTAGATAGTGTAGGATAATTCTCTAATTCAGCTGCTGCTCCTTGAATTCCAGAAATCTTAAGGCTAGGAGTAGATGGTGGTGAATCTTGTCTATGCCTTGAAGAAGCTGGAGTTGTGAAAATCGAACTCTTGGCTCTAGCTATAAACCTTCCCCTAGAATCTCTTACTCTATGCATGTCATTTTTTTTTTGTTCTCCTCAAGATAGGCTAATAATTCTCTTTCTGATCTTCCAAATCACACTAGGTGCAATAAGAGAGCATACTTAAGAAATTATTGAACCAATAACTCTCTTTTTTGATCCTCCAGAGCACACTAGGTGCAAGAGGAGAGCATACTTAAAGAAGTTATCATTTTTTCCCTTCTTTTTATTTGTTATTTTTTTTTAATAAATTGGCTACCTAGTTACACATCCCCCGCAACGGCGCAAAAATGTTTGGTCAATTTAGTGTGTCCTAAATTGCTACATTAATTTTCAATCCGAGATTCATAAGCTAACAAAGTGTGGTGCACTATATGTGCAAGATAACCTATTTCTTACTTTTGTCGTTTTTTATTTTTATGTTGTTTTGGAGTTTCTTATCTTTGTTTATGGAATTCCTATTCCTAAGTTTCTAGAAGGCAAGCATGGTTATGAGTTTTAAGGCAATTATGTCCTTTATAAGGGTTCCCAAAACTTAACACTTTCGAAGGTCTTAGAACATACTAGCACAAAATAATACTTAAATCAACAATGAAAAATATGCTGCTATTTAAAACAAGTAATTAATGAACTACTGATTATTAAACTATCATCTTTGCTACTGTCTAAATACAGAAAAATGATTTAAGCTACTGCACTCAAGGAAATCAAAGACTGCAAAGGAAGTAAAACTAAAATTAAATTACATCATTCATATTTCTATCCCTCTCCAATTAGTCTAGCTATGGCTTCCGGAGGTAACAGTCGATGAAATGAGCAATCCAATATCTAATTGCAGAAAAGTAAACTAGAATCAAATCACAACATTCATATTTCAATTCCTCACCAGTTAGTCTAGCTATGGCTTTCGGAGGTAACTGTCAATGAAATGAGAAATCTAATATCTAATTGCAGAAAAGTAAACTAAAATCAAATCACAATATTCATATTTCAATCCCTCGCCAGTTAGTCTAGCTATGGCTTTCGGAGGTAACTGTCAATGAAATGAGCAATCCAATATCTAATTGCAGAAAGGTAAACTAAAATCAAATCACAACATTCATATTTCAATCCCTTGCCAATTAGTCTAGCTATGGCTTTCGGAGGGTCAATGAAATGAGTGAGCTGATTTCTAAACTAACTTACCAAAACAAATGAACAAGACTGAACAAAAAAAAAAAAAAATTAAAAAAAAAAAAAAAAAAATAGAACTTAAAAGAAACTAAGAAAAGCAAAGTCAGGAGAGGATCAATTCCATATCACTAGTTATTGTGAAAATTTTATACAAATGCCCGGGTTGCCTACTCTATCCTGAAATATGCACACACTGATCAACGTTATAGAAAGCTCGTAAAGTTATGGATAGAAGTGAAATAGCTATAAAACATATGCAATGAACATAAAGAAATGATACATAAAGACTATACAGCAAAAATGGAAATGAAACCTCAGTGTGCAGGGGCCCTCTGCACAACCTCGTCCAATAGGCTATCAATCCAAAATTACGTTCACACAAGCATGTAGAACAGAGTCTTCTTATATATATCTCAAAACATAGTTACAACAATAAAACTAGTGTCACGACACAGTGAGTTCTTGACAACAAAATCACATTCAAAAGACTAACTACTATGCGTATAGGAACGTGTTATTTATAACAAAGGTTACATAATTGTTCTCTTATAAAAATACGTAAACAGAGGACACGTGAAAAACAACATCCATGGATTTAGCATCATGGTCGCTGAGATTAGGCAATATATTGAAAGCGGCTATTGAATCCACATTGTGGTCAGCCTACAGGTATCAACATGCCTCCAGAGATCTAGAAACAGCCACAGAAATCTTCACGTGTTTGAAAATGGAGTCCTGTTGCCGTAGGACTCTGCTGTTTGACCACCGCTTGACCACCATTGACCAAGGCCTTCTTTGATGAATCCAGCTGGACCAATGGGACTTGTTCCATGTCCAGGTCATTTCCAACTTGCCCATGTTGCTTGCTTTGCCTCGTGACACTTGCAACCTGTAGTTTAACAAAAACGGCTGTGGAAAGTTGAACCAGCTGCGGAAAGTGGCTGCATTCCGCAGCTCATAAGAAAAAATCTAATTCAAACAGCAAACACAAGGTCATAGTTAAAAAACCACTTTAAATTCTCTTTTAGGGCTAATATGCAATTATGTTGATAGCTTAGGAGGTCTAGGTGAATGGAAAGAATCTAGAAAAATGTGTAGGAAAGATGCAAGTTCGGGGCTCAACAAGATGTTTGCAAGGGTGTGAGTCATCCATGGAGTTTTATTAGTGTAATTCCACTTGTTACAATTGGTTCCACAAGAAAGGGGAATAAGAGATGGTTTCCTAATTCCCTTGGTCATCCTTGGGCGAATTCAGAGAGGCAAGTGGCAGAAGATAAGTTTCTAGAAGATTCCATGAGCAACCAACTAACAAACTGTCCTGGAAATTGGTCCATCCTCGCCCATTGCACCCTATAGAAGGCCTAAATAGTATGCATCGCACCTTGATAGTGTACCAGTAAGTATGCATCACACCTTGATAGTGTACCAGTAAGTATGCATCGCAGTTTATCAATGGAGCAGTCAGTATGGTCCAATTTAGGCTCTTTCTGGATAATTTATGAAGTGGAGCTTTTGGGGAATGATGCACTCAGATGACTAAGTTCGTTTAGGGTATGAAACAACTATTTTAGGGTTTTATGAACCATAGTTCACTGACATATAAGTTTGGGTTTGATGTGCCCAAATATGTCTATAATAAGTAGTAAATATAAAATGTGCATCTTTATTGGGTATAAGGATGGTTTAAAGGGTTATAAGCTTTGGAACCCAGTCACAAGGAAGGTTGTGTACAACTGAGATGTGGTGTTTAGAGAGGTACAAGATGTTATTAAACATGAAGTCCAACCAGAGGAACCTGAAAATATAGAGTTTGAGCTTAAGGAGGAAGAAGCAGACTCTACAGTAGAGGAGGAATCAAAAGATGAAGAGCCAAAAACTCTGGGTGTGAGAAGATCAGTTTGAGAAAGAAGGAAGCCAGAAAGGTATAGTCCATTTTCTTTTTGTTCAATTTTTTCTTTATCTATTACTGATGATGATCCCAGAACTGTGAAGGAAGCAGTGGATTCATAGGATGGCAAACTCTAGAAAGAAGCCATGGTTGATGAAATAGCATCTTTGCACAAAAATGATGCTTGGGATCTGCTGGAGTTTCCGGCTGGAAGGAAACCTATTGGTAGCAAATGGGTGTTCAAGAAGAAGACAAATGCAGAAGGAAAGGTGGAGAAATACAAATCTCGGTTGGTAGCAAAAGGTTATTCCCAAGTGCCGGGAATTGATTTTGGTGATATTTTTCTCTCCTAATGCCAAGGTAACTTCTATTAGATTACTTTTATCTGTTGTTTCTGCTTTTGATTTTAAGTTAGAACAAATGGATGTGAACACAACATTTCTTTATGGGGATCTAGAAGAGGAAATATACATAAATCAACCTGGAGGCTTCACATTGAAGGGTAAGAAAGAACTGGTATGCAAGTTAAAGAAGTCTCTGTATGGGTTAAAATAGTCACCAGGGATGTGGTATCAGAAATTTGATACATTTACATGAGGACTTGGCTTCACCAGAAGCAAAGCAGATCACTGTGTGTATTTTAAATTAATTGGTGACCATGCTATTTATCTGGTCTTGTATGTGGATGATATGTTGCTGGTTGGAAATGAAAAAGAAACTATCCAAGATTTGAAGACCCAATTGTCCTCCAAATTCAACATGAAAGATCTTGGTGCTGCAAACTATATTTTGGACATGGAAATTAAAAGAGATCAGGAAAAGAGGAAGCTTTGGTTAAACCAAAGGAAGTATGTCGATAAAATATTGTAGAGGTTTAATATGCAGGATAGTAAACCAGTGAAGGTTCCTATTCCTGTAGGTGTGAGGTTGTCTGTTGAACAGTGTACCAAGACAGAAGAAGAAGAAGAGGACATGTCCCATGTTCCATATGCAAGTGCAGTTAGTAGCCTGATGTATGCAATGGTCTGTACTAGACCAGACATTGCACATGCAATAGGAGTATTGAGTAGGTTTATGTCAAAACCGAGGAAGGAGCATTGGATAGCAGTGAAGCAGGTTTTCGGGTATTTGCGTGGCACTAGTGATTATGGTTTGTGCTACCAAGGAAGATCATGATTGGACAACATGTTGGATATTCATGGCTTTGTTAATGCAAACTGGGCTAGAGATCTGGATTAGAGAAGATATACAAGTGGGTATATGTTTAACCTATTTGGAGGTGCAGTCAGTTGGATGAGTAAGAAATAATCTGTAGTGGCACTATCACTACAAACGCAGAATACAGCGCAGCCACTCATGCAAGCAAGGAAGTATTTTGGTTGCATAGATTGTGTTCAAGTATGGGGTTAGTACAGGGAGCTATAAGAATAAACTGTGACATCCAAAGTGAATTTTTTTTGGCAAAGAACCCCGCATACCATTCAAAGACAAAGCAAATTGATGTTCAGTATCACTTTGTGAGGGATATGATAGAAGACAAAAAGGTGTTGCTGGTAAAGGTGGACACTTTGAAGAATACTGCAGATGCATTGACAAAATCTGTGAGCTCTAACAAGTTCTCTTGGTGTAGAGAGATAATGGCAGTTTCGGGGCTAGAAAAATGACTAAGCTCTCTTGTGGCCCCCTGTGGAAAGAAAACAACAAATGGGAGAATGTTGGGCTGTGTTATATTCTTTCCACAACTTGCCCACATAATTAACTGGGGGGTTAGAAGTGGGCGGAGCCCCCCTTCATTGTGTCGATTGTGTAGCCGGGGGGGGGTCACAGGGGGTTTGAGGCATATGCATAACCCCACTTTATGAGGTCTGAGGTAGCGCCCCATAAAATTTTGGTTTTGGACCCTATGTTAGGATGGGTAGACCCACCTATGGTTTTGTGCATGATTTTCACATATGCTTTTGGACGTGATGGCTTTAGGTCCATGGTATTGGAAGCAATGGTTTTGAGTCCATGGTATTGGATGCTTCGGCATGTATAGATATGTATTATAACATTGAAAGGAACATAATGAAAAATCAAGTTGGTAGTCACGGTTTTGGGATCCAAGGGAAAATATCTATGTGTATGTGTTTTATGTGTTATGCTCTCACATTGTTTATTTTCTGTGTTTTAGAATTCATATGTAGGTAATTTCTGTACGGGGTTAAAACCTACAGGGTTATGGTGGCCGACATTACACAAGGATTCTAAGGCATACTGCAACATGTACAATGCTTGCAAAAGGATAGGAAAGCCTTCACGGAGGGATGAAGTACCTTTAAATCCTTAGGTCTCATTGTAGGTATTTCATAAATGGACCATTGAATTTATAAGTCCAATACAATCACTGGGTAAGAAGACGGATGTGTGGTACATCGTTAATGCAACAGAGTATTTAACCAGATGGGAGGAAGCACAACATGTGAAGAGTTGTATAGCTACGAATACTGTGAAGTTTTTGTTTTAATGTGTCTCAACAAGTTTTGGATTCCCTAAGATATTGATGAGTGATAGGGATACACATTTCTTAATTGAAACGATCACTGCGATGCTTGAATAATTCAAGGTGTATCATTAGAAGAACACGGCTTATCACCCATAGGTGAATGGAATGGTGGAAGCTTTTAACAATATTTTGGAGAATGCATTGATGAAGGTATGCAACACACAGAGGAATGACTGGGACATGCATGTACCTGCTATTTTATGGGCTTATAGGAAAGCCTGCAAGAAGTTGACCGGTCAAACATTGTTTAGGTTAGTATATGGAATTGAAGTAGTAATGCCTATGGAGTATATTGTCCCAAGTTTGTGTATTGTTCCACTCACAGAGATAGTGGATTGCGAGACCTTGGAGGAATGGCTCACGTAGATGATGGAGTTAGAAGAAGACCACTTTCTTGGAGCCTTTCACAAGCAAGTGCAAAAGGAATACGAGAAGGCATGGTATGATCAACATATTAAGTTGCACACATTCAAGGTAAATGATTTAGTGTTGCTATATGACAACAAGTTCACAAAATTTCTAGGAAAGTTTCGGATGCACTGGTTGGGGCCATTTGTTATTAATGACATCATGTATGGTGGCCTAGTTCAGCTTGCGAAGCTAAATGGGAAACCATTCCCTGGAAAAGTGAATGAAAGTAGGATGAAGTTGTACATAGGGGATCCTGCCCCTATGCAATTACTATATGGAAGCAGGAAAGTCTTAGTAATCCATGCAGCTACAAGGGTTTACGAGACTATAAACTACATTTCTCGCTTAATTGCAAAATGTGGTAGGGAGGCTACGTGATGGACGATAGAAGTGCGATAGGTGAAGCTACGCTGGATGAGCCACGACATGGAGGATGGTGTCACACAGAGGGGTCCAAAATTAGACATTGGAGTTACTATTCATGATTTGATGGCCAAAAATCAGTTAAAAGGAGTGGGTAGGCGCCATTTATGGCAAAAAGCTTTGGAGATCTACCACCAAAGATGTATTTATGATCAAAAATGGGGGGGGAAGAGTCAGATTTGAATTCAAATCCTCCTATAAATTACGCATGTTAGTCAACTAAAGAAAACTTTATATTCTGAGAATTGTATCTGATCCCTCCTATTGTCACTTTGTGAAGGTCGGAGATTGGGAAGGACTTGTGTTGAGACCCTCATTTGCAAATTTGTCTGGAGAAGCCCATGAGTTGTTCTTAGAACGAATGACTACCACAGACCCCACAGAAGTCGTAAGTTCTGAAGCTATTTTTTTTTACGCGTTGGGCCCGGAGATTTCAAGTATGGAAGCTACAATCCCTGTGCCTACCATGTCAAGGTTTCCTAGACCAAAGAAATAAGCTACAAAATAGAAGTAAAAGAAGTCGATGCCGGTGAGACAGTCATCGAGGAAGAACCCAGAGGTGCAATAGAAGGAGAAAAAGGATAAACAGCCCGGGAAAGTGATTGATATGGAGGAGGAATTACAAGGCATAAAGGAATTGGATGCCAAATAGGTTGAGCCTATGTCACGACTGCCTGAGTATATCCCTCCGTGGAAGGGAAAAACCAAAGCTACTAAGGACCCAGATTCCAGGAAATTTACGACTTTGACACCCTTGTTGCCTGAACATGTGTAATTTGAAGGAAAAACATTAGCACACATTCCAATCTTGAAATGGAGGATTGGGACCTCGCATACCATGAGAGGTTCCCACATTTGGCGACTAGTAAGTATATGACAAAAAATTACTATGAGGAGACTTGGGTTACATGGTTAGACCCATGAAGTGGGTCAGAGGTGTTGAGCAGGCAGGGTTGTTGCACATGCTCTACGTATTGCATTTCATAGGTTAAAAATCAACATGGTTTGTGTGTGCCATCTCCTCGCGCTGGTGCATCATGGGTGCCTATGGATTGGGGAGCCCATTCCAATCACAAACATGTTAATTCATTGGATCACAAATATGCCCTACAAAGGGGCAGACCCTACCAAGGAGTTTGGAGGAAAAAGTGGAGAAAACAAATTAGCAGATGAGATGAAGGCTGACTATAGGCTCATTAAAAAGTCATGCAGATACTCTATCCACTCTATTCAGAACTTGGAAGTGCAGTTCCCCACCCAGATTTTTGGTGGAAAAATCATGAGGAAATGTCAAACAGACAAAGTTTTGGCACTAGTCTTATCATTAGCTACCCAGTGCACGAAGGGAGTTCAATACAATTGGGCAAAGTATCTATGCAAGGAGTTCCTCATGAACTATCATGAAGCTCGGGAAGAAAGCAAGTCATTCAACTACGTGTGGATTTTTTTTGTCTATTGTATTAGTAGCATGGAAGTTTCCAGATGAAAACCAATTTCCTCTGTAGGCGAGAGATTTACAATAAGCAGTGAAGTTCGTTTCGCTGTGGGCCACAAAGGATCCGAAAAGGATCACGGTGTCAAAAAATTTCTAGATATTGATGGAGATGGACCTTCGAATGGTTATCAGTCAGAGGCCAAGGTTCTCCCCAATCTTGTTCGAGTAATTGACAACCTTTGCGTAGTTCAAGGCTGACTTCCACAATTTTTCAATTAGGGCGAGAAAAGACCCAAAGCACCTATGGCACAAGCTACCATATTTAGTATCTAAGACAGACGTGCAGGAGATTATGGGGAGTTGGCCAGCAGAGTGGCATGAACCAACAGAGCCTAGTGTAGGTACAAACAATGGTGAAGAAACCTCTGTCGTGCAATCGACCATTGCGGAGAAACATAAAGAGGTAGTCCAAAAGGTCGCACAAGCTCTAGCTGAGCAGAAGAAGAAGGAAGCTATTTTTAAGGCAGCTGTAGAGAAAGAGTGAGCAAAGAAAGAGTTTGTTGTAAAAGAACAGGCTCAGAAAGAACACCCGGACACAGAACAAGTAGAAGAATCAGCTTTGCAACACACAAATGAGTAGGAACTTTCAAGGCAGGAAGGAGGTGGTGGAGAGGAGCAGAGTAGTCCTTTCACCTTGAAGAAGCATAGAAAGGAGAAGGATGTTGGGCAATGCAAAAAGAATATTTTAGATAAGCATACGCACATTAACTCGATGTTCCTAAAAAAAGGGGATCTCGATGAGATCAATGAGAAAGTTAGAGACACCACCATAGAGTTTTGGTAACAGTTTGAGAAATAGTATATGCAAATGTTGGGGATCATCCAACATGATCAACGTGAGCTATAGATCTAGACTAGAAGGATTCAAGCTAGTGTTGGGAAAGTAAGCGGGGTGCAGGCAAGCCTGGTGCAAGGAAGTAGATTAGTAGTAGAGCTAGAACGAACTCAAGACTTCAGAGTCATACCTTTACCAGAAGGGTTTGTTTGAGCAGAGCCAAATGATGACTGTGAAATGTTGAATAAAGTGAATGGCATGGGAGTTAACTTATCCATTCTACCATAGTAGGCTCTCCATGCATTAGATAAAGGGGTTTCAGAGGAACTAAGCATCAGGGAGCACTGCACCCTCATAGTCATAAGTGAGTTCAAGGTGAATAATGAGCAGATGTTCGCGGAGAAAGCTCAGGCGCTGAAGGAAAATGAGGAGCTACAGACATGAAGTCAAAGCCTAGAGACAACAATAGAGAAATCCTGCAAGTCAGTTCTAGAATTGAAAATCCCAGAAGATGCCGCAGCTACAACAAAAGTAAGAAAATTGGCTACTATTGTTCGTGCATCATAGGAGGAAATTAGCTGGGTTAATTTTTATTTTTAGATGAATATATCAGAGCTACTACTAAAGTTTCATCCAATTACCCTACCAGAGGTCTCGGAGTAATGCAGAGCAGCTATCAAAGAGAATATGAACAGGTTGGATACCACAATCACAGACTGTGCAATGATGTTTGACCAAGCAATGGAGTCGTGGACAACCTTACTAGAGGACTCGAATTTCCAGAGGCTGAACACAAATTTCAGGGAGACACAACATAAGTACGATGAGATTTGAGCAACTACGTTCACTTTGGTGGTAGCGCAATGCCTCATGAAGTTACAGGAAGGAAAGCGGATGCAAGCCCAAACAGAAGAATTACAGAGAAAAGAGGCCCTTCTAAAAGCCAAATTAGAGTCATGGCTTGAGGAAGCCTGCCATGTTACTCTGTTGCTCTAGGAAAAGCTAAAGGTGCTTCATCAGACACAGAGGACAATGTACCTAGCAGTGGAAGGCTCGACAATAGAGAAGTTGGTAGAAGAAGTGTAGTTGGCCATGATGCGGAGCGCTGGTGAAGTTGCAGTATTACAGGTCAAGCTAGGTGCTCTCTGCAACAAAATTGAGGCATCAGCTGAGTGACTCAAGGGTGAGTCACCATATTTGAGTTGGAGGCATGTGAGGATAGGGTCCCTAGGGTCAGTTTTGTGGTTAATTAACCCAAATTTTTGTATAAGTTTTGCAAAAGATGTAAAGTCTCCACAAAATGTGGATGCAGAACGCACAATTAGATAGGAGTTAAAGAGGTTTTAGCCCCTTGTATGGGTTAGTTTTGAGACTCACCCATGGTTCGTAGACCATGGTATTGAATTGAAGAATGCTATATATGGTTGAGTCACAACAAGTCTTGAGGTTATTTGCTAACTAGGAGTCAAGATAGAGACTATTTTGGGCAAGTGCTAAGGCATGAAGGCTTTGCTTTGTATATGTAGGTGGAATGGGAAGGCTCCTGCAGCTGAGTGCGTAGGAGGCCTTAGTAAGTCTGCAGTTGAGTGCGTAGACCCCTGCTAATGAGTGTGCAGGTTAAAGGAGTTTGTAATATGAACATTGAAGCCTAATAAATACTGATTCTGAAGAAATACTTTGCATCTAAGTGTCACTGTGAATTATCTTAATGTTATGTTCTATTTCTTACTAATGTAGTTTCCATGAAATAATGTGTAACTTATGCACAAATCTAGTATTGAATCTATAATATTTATGCATGAATTAAGTGATTATCTATGTTCGTGAAGTTAAGGGTTAATTTTATTATGCTTTCTAATGAATTGGATAGATCTACACGAAGGTAGATATAGGGTTATTAAATAGTACGTGAAAGTAGATGGACTACTTCCTTGGGATCTATAAAGCTTGATCATAGACCTTCATGAAGGTTTAGAAGCCATTTTTGTAGAATTTTAGTAGTGAGCCCTAGAAGGATATTGATCTGCATGAAGGCAGATATGAGCTACCAAAGCTTGAAAATGGTTATCACGTTGTCTCTGGATGTGGAAACCTAGTTCTATCATCCCCCAATACTTCTTCGGGTGAGACTGCAGCCTGCGCTATGCAAGTTGTTGCTAAAAGGACCAATAATTAGGGTTTTGATGGTTGGCATGAACAACTCTGAACCTAGGTTAGACCCCCTTAAGCCAACAATATGTGACAGCCATTATAACTAGTACGCAAGGAAGGTTTGTCTAGTATCCTATGGAGTTCTCCATAAGGGTGAGACTATAGTGATAACAAATACAACACATTCCCAACAAGGTAAGTACTAAAACAACCTAAATAGTTCAATTATCTTCTTACATGTGAAGCAAACATGAATTAAAAATGCCGAAAGAATAGTCCTACAAAAATATTCAAGACAAGCATGAAAACATGCTGGACTAAATAGGCTTTTGTATTAGGAAAAAGTTTCAAGAGACATATGTACATCGTACATCACTAGCCCCAATTGTGGGCCATTGGAGCCACTGCTTTCTCCTCAAAGGACTAACTGAAAACTCTCTATGCTTCGTGGAAGGAGCCAAGGGGAAAATTCCTTTCTCATACAATGGGAGGGGTATATATAGCCAAGGGTGTTGCTTGCCCCTTGTGACTCTCGGACTACCCTCACCTTGTGACTCTTGGACTACCCTCATGACCATTCAAATTCCTATGAATTTTCACTTGACATGACTCTTCATCTTCATTGTGTGTCCATTGGACTTTCACTTTACATTACATTCAGTTACAACTTATATGGCCCATAGTAGTGACATGGCCTTGAAAACTCATGACACTACTGACAGGGACTAGCTAGCTCTAGTGGCAATGTCAAACTAATGTTATTACTAAGTGATGGATGTGTTCTTGGGTGTGCTTTTTCTTCACCTTTGCATGGATTGATGTTGTAGGGTTTTCAATGGTCTTGGTGCTATAATATAGTTACATGCATGTGTTCATTTCACTTGAGCTTCTTTCGTCCACCCAACTGCATGTAAGTGTACCTGTTAGTGTACCTATTCCTACAATTCACTCAGGATGGGATGACATCAAATCCAAAACCTCCTAGTATAAGATGATCCATTATTTCCATGGACCGAGCCTGAGACATATGACAAGCTGGGAAGACGGTTTAGTAGCTGCGTACTACACAGTTCCAGGTGACAGGGAGGGAGACCGGTCACTGAGACTGCACAGAGAGCAACTTAGGTTTGGATGAGGAAATCTAGGGCACAGTCTTCACTATTGGGGAAACTGCCTAGAGGCCACTGGGAGGCAAGATTATGTAGTTTAGGTCACCAGTGGAAACTATAAGGTGGGACCCTGAGGGGCACCTCTGTGCAGTTTTATGAGGGAAGACAAGACAGGGAAGTAGAGGGACCAGAGAGGATAGTTCTACGTTGTTTTTGGGCGCAGTGAGTCCCGAATGAGGGAGGTCACTGGGAGGACACCTTTGTGTAGTTTCTGGGATAAGTGTAGGCTCAGGTTTCTATGCATTTCGGGGTTCCAGTAGGGAGGGAGGAGGATTGATGACTAATCTTGTGAAGTCTACAGTTCAGGTCAGGCTTTGAGTTACTTTCTGCACAATGTTGGGATGGAAGGCAGACTACTCACCTCTCGGATTGCATAGTGCAACCATCCTAGGGGACAACCTCAAAAAATGCATAGTTCCAAGCAATAGAGCAACATAAATGAGGGATGATACTACACAGCGCAACTCAGTCAGAGTCTGGTGAAGTGGATTTATTCAGTCAGAAGGATATTCATGAAAATGGCTAAGTGTGGGAGGCAAGTGAAATTGCGAGGACTCGACATTGTGATCACACACTTAGCATACTTTGACAACATGAAACCATAGGCCACTGGGAAAACAATACAAAGCATTTCCCTCTGTCAGTCTATCTAGAGTTAAAAGTGACGAGTACGACACTTGTGATAGACCTTTGGATGATCGTGACGACACTTGTGTGACAGTGCTTACAACTTTGTGTATGAGTGCAATAGGTGTTTACATGGCTAGGACAACTTGTATATATAAAGACCAACCTTCAAGGTCACCATAACACTTCTCAAACTTGACATAACAACCAAACATGTCAAAACACGACACTTGATCCAACAAGTGAAAGGAAGAAAGACATGTAGAGGCAAAACATGGAATGACTTTCAGTGCTTGCAACCATGCATGTGATTGAAGATAGAATGATACAAAAATGATAAATATTCCTTCAAGATACATTAAGAGGTGTATTCCAAAATGTGTGCTTTGTTTTCCATACCTACCCTCCAAAGGGCTATGCATCAGATGGAGTCTTCTTATCTTCTTATCTTTCTCCTCATCTCCTTAAGAGTCATATAGCATGTCATCTTTCTTCGTGGACCCTGAAAGACACAATTGTGTAGGTTTAGTGGGAAGTGACAGCTGCGGGATGATGTCTTGGGAGGACACATCCGTGTAGTTTCAGGATGCAAGGCAGACTAGGCAGCTAAGAGAAAATACTTCCTAGTTTTAGAATACAAGGCACTATTGCGGGATGAGGCCCTGGGAGGACACATCTGCATAGTTTCATGATGCAAGGAAAACTAGGTGGTTGAGGGACAAAACCACGTAGTTTTAGGATGCAAGGCACTACTGCAAGATGAGGCCCTGCGAGGAGACATCTGCACAGTTTTACGATCCAAGGAAAATTGGGCAATTGAAATGCCCAAGGGACAAAACTGCGTTGTTTCTGGAGACAGTGGGTTCCAACTGAGGGAAGGACACTGTAGGAAACCAATGAGCAATTTTGAATACTAAGGGATGTTGGGCTTTCTATGCATTACATAGTTCCACCAGGAAAGGGAAAAACGTGAGGGTTACATACGAAAACTGCACAATTTAGGAAAGTGGATGAGGCTAGGTTGCTAAGGAAACTCTAGAGTTTGGTTAAGTGTGCAATCAATGGAACTAATGTGAAAAGTGATAGAACTTGACTACAATCACACACCTGAACACTTAGTGATACAACATGGACTATCCATAAAAAATAACACATACTTCACTTAATCCAACAACATTTGTGGAAGCTTACAGAAAGTGCGTCTCTGATGATAGACTTTGGGAGGATAAAGATGACACTTGTGTAAGAGTGTGTAAAATGAGTGTGAACCATGTCTAGGTGGTGAGGACAAACCATTCTAAAAAATGTTTCCCCTTGAAACAAAATAAACTTCCCTTTGCATAGCAAGCAGTAATCCCCATGCCCAAAGATGACACATACTATATAAAGATAAAAGCATGAGCGACTCTTAAGATCGAGAGGGAAGCTTGAGATCATCAGCTTACCAAATAAGTGACTATAGAATGATCGATCATAGGATCCAAAGTAGGCTCTGAAATTTAAGTATAGGCCAAAAGTTTGGAGGGTGTTGCAACCACTACAACACATGGATAATAGAAATAGCCATAGACCCAGAATTTGGATTGTGAGTGCACACAGTAAGGTATTGAAAAGAAACTTGAAACAAGGTTATTTGGTAAAGGCAGTGTGGTCCCCAAATGTGTTGTACTCTTGTTATGTACATGTGGTGTTGTGTACATGTTCTGTAGGTGGTGATGTGCACATCTAGTGTTGTGTAAATGTGGTGTTGTGTGCATGTTGTACATTTGGTGTTATGTACATGTGATCTATATTGGATCATTATATTGCTTCTCATCCACCTCAATGCATTAAGAGTGGAAAAAATGGAGGTATCAACTCACAAGACCTTTTTTACCGATGTGATTGTTTGAAGCATCAAATGAGATTTTTTTGAGGTAAACATTTGCCTCTTTAGTGTCACACATTTCCATATTTTTATAAACATAGATATATTTCAAACCATGTAAGAAGTGCATCAAGCGAAGTCCATAGGCAAAAGCTATGCCACTCAGAATTTGACCTTCCTATTTTCATACCTATAATTTGGGAATATGTAGCATCAATCCCAATTATTCATGGAAAAAGGGTCTATCCACGTGGTTATGGTGTAAAATACTCTAGAAGAGTCTATATTTTAATTCTTGTTAAGAGTTTATTTAGTCAAACTTAACCACTAGTAGGCTATCAAGATATGTTATAACCAGGCCACTAGATGGAAGAGGCATTACATTATTTTGAGTGCATTTGTTCCATAGGTGAGAAAAGATAGCTAAGAGGGATAGGAGGTAGAGCAAATAGACAATATTTGTGCATTGTAACAGCCCACGGGTGACATGTCACACTTCTTTGTACCTACAACCATATTTCTAAAAATAGAAAGAGAGTGGAGTGCCTCACCTTCCATGTAGGTTTTCTAGGGTTTCCCAGAGCATATCTTGTGTCTTATGTGTGTGAGAGATTTTTATTCTTCCATTCTCTATCTTCTATGTAATTTCCATTTTCATGCATGCACTAATTATAGTAAAATCTATAGATCTAATAATTTAATAAAATTGTAATAGTGTAGAATTTCATATTTCAAATATAATATTATCATATATGTTGTGGAAAATTGTCGAGTGGAATATCTATGGTAGTTTATGGATCATATTTTTATTAGATCTTGTTTCTTTGGGTATTTTGTAGATATTTTTAGGGGATATACATTGGCAGGGTTGAAAATCATAAAACCTTAATCATGATCGACGAATCTGTAAATGACCCTCATGGTCCTGCATAGGTGAGATTTTCATGGCTGAAGAAAAAGTAGTAGTCATAAATCACAATGTAGACCTCAGAATGGTGACCCTGAGTAATAAGCATGTGATATTTGGAGAAGATGGGGATTCAAAGGTAGAGGAAAATCAAAATGGGGATCAGAAGATCAGGAAGAAACAAAGAACCAATCAAAGAAAGAACTTAAGAAAGATCAACCTAGTTCGAGTGTTGTGAATCAATCATTGTTTAAAATGGAAGAAAAAGTCGATATCAAGCCATACCATATCGATATCGATGCTCTGAATCTAAATGACTGGTTGCAACAACTAGAAGTTTATTTTAGCATCCATCAAACTGAGGAAGGACAAAAGATCTCATTTGTGTAACTGAAATTAGAGGGCCATGCACTAACCTGGCGGGTGATCCTAAGTTTCGAGGGAGAGCCTCTAGTGACTAAATGGGAGGACTTTAAAACTCTCACTATGTCATATTTGTATCCCATTAGATACGTAGAGGACTAGTGGATCTGGTGGCACTACTTTAGGAAAAAGTCATGCGAAAACATTTAGGAGTTCACCAAGGAGTTAAAGAAAATGGTGATAATGTTCGGTTTCTCTCCAAAGGACCCAGATGTACTTCTCAAGTATTTGGGGGGTCTACACCACCATCTGCATGAGAAAGTGATGTTTTTCAAGCCCAAATCGATGGATGAGGCTTGTGTACAGGCACAATACCTGGAGAAAATAGTCCTAAAGAGAGCACAATCAAGTGGATCGAATCAAAAGGAGAAACATGATGCTTATAAGGAGGGAAGGAAGAAGGGAAAGGGAGGGAAAGATAAAAATATGGTAGCCAGAACACATCAGTGCAAAGATCCAAGAAACCATTGCAACCATTGCAACATTGATGGCCATACAGCTAAAAGATGTCAGAAGTTGCATCTAGATCTAAACCTAAAGAACAATAAGAAATATAACAAGAAGAAGAATCTCATAGCCACTAATTCAAGCAAATAAGTTGAAAGAATCTTGGATGTCAATGAGAAGATCATATGTACATCAATGCAGAAGGAAGTGACTCTGAGTATCCTTCTGCAATAGGAAGAGAAAGAAATGACCAAACTTTTCCACATAAATATACAGGTCAAGAAGGCAAAGATTGATACTCTGTTTGACTCAGGATCATAGGAAAATCTCGTGGTAAGAGAGCTAGTCAAGAAGTTAGGGCTAGAAGTTCATGATCATCCAAACCCATATCCACTGGGACGAGTAAATAAGGATGCAAAGCTAAAGGTAACTAAATAGTGAAAATTTAGATTTGCTATCAGTGTTGGTTTTATTGGTGAAGTAGATATAAATTTGAATCCCCTTGGTTTATATGGATTCATGTTTTTGAGTCCATATATGTACATGCATGATAAAATATTCAAGAGGAGATCCAACCAGTACTAGTTAATCAAGAATGGTAAATCATTCATATTCAACACACACAAAGGTAAGTAAAAAATTTCACTGATAAGTGCCAACCAAGCCAAGAAATTGATCAGTTCTAGTAAGAAGTATTTTTTACTATTTTTAAGAGAAATTCAAGTCCGTAGAAGAGTCAAGAAGAGGCAAGGCATCCCTAGAGGGGTGCACTAAGAAACATAAACAACAATTGGATGAGTTATTATAGGAATATAGGTATGTGTTCTTAGAGGCTAAATGGTTACCACATAAGCGAGAAGTGGAGCACAAGATCTAGTTATTTCCAGACTCCCCATTGATGAATATTGGGTTGTAAAAGTAGTATGTTATAGAATCAAGTGAGGTGAAGAAACAATTGCAACAAATATTGGAATACGTTGTCATTAGACTGAGTACAACACCATGTGGGTCACCCATAATTAGTGTGCCAAAGAAATATGGGACTTGGAAGATGTCTATATGTTATAGGGTGTTGAACAAAATCACACTGAAGAACATATACCTCCTACCTAGGATAGATGATCTATTAGATAATTTGCAGCAAGAAAAATACTTCACCAAGCTATACTTGAGGTCTAGATATCAGCAGGTTCTAGTCAAAGAAGAACACATCTGGAAGAACGAATTCAAAAACCAAGCAAGGTTTGTATGAGTGGTTTTTCATGCCATCTGGCCTATGAAATGCACTAGCTACATTTATGATATTAATGAACGATATACTACACCATTTTATAGATTCATTTGTTATTGTATATTTGGATGATATATTGGTATATAGTGCTACTTGGAAAGAGCACATCTCACATTTGACACAGGTGCTTGAAACATTGAAGAAGTACCAAATGCTAGAAAATATCAAGAAGTATGAGCTTGCGTAGTAGTATTTAGTGTATATGGGGTATGTGATTAGTGGAGGAGAGCTAAAGATAGATTCTTCCAATATGGAGGCCACCATGAAATGGCCAATGTCTACTAATGTTTCTAAGGTCATATGTTTCATTGGGGAGAAACAATACCCAAGGAAATTCATAGCCTCATTTTTAGTGGTAGCAACACTGCTCCATGCCATAACAACAAGTGGCAAGAGTTTTCGGTGGGGAAAAGGTTAGCAAAAGGATTTCAAGTAGCTAAAGAGGTAGATCAATTAAATAATAGTTCTAACATTACCAAACTTGTAGTGAGCTTTAAAGTGGAGACAAATTCAAGTGGGTATGATATGGGAGTTGTCTTGATGCATGGAGAAAGGCCTATATACTACCATTATGAAGTGTTTCATGGGGCAATTATTAACTACCATACCTATGACAAGGACCTCTATGCCATGGTGCAAGCTATGGAGGAGTAGAAGCACTATCTAATGGGAAAGGAGATAGTAATCCATATAGATCACCAACCGTTACAGTACTTGCAAGCCCAAAGTAAGCTATAATAGACCAAGCATTTCAAGTGGATGGAGTTTTTGAATCAGTTTCATTTGGTGATCAACTATAATAAAGGCAACACAAAAAAGTTGGTTGACATGATTTCAATGCCATCCACATCAAATATCACATCTTTGGAGACTCTTATGCACATGGATCCATTTACCCATGATACAGATAGAGAGGCATATTCAAAGTATGAGTACTTCAAGGAGGTGTATCAACCGTTGCAAAGTTAGAGTTATGGGTAGGATGGTGATAGCATCGTTGACTACCATCTCTAGGAAAAGATACTATACAAGCTAGATAAGCTATGTGTTCCTAAAGGTCAGTGATTGCAACTTATTAGAGAGGCTCACTCCTCTAAGGTTGCAGGGCACTTTGGTGTAAGGAATACTATGGCTAGCTTGCAGAGGTATGTATATTTGCCTAAGAAGCAAGATAAAGTAGCTAGGTTCATAAGAGGATGCATGCTTGATTATACTAGCAAGCCTAGCAATAAGAAACATGTTTTATATCATCCCTTACATGTACCTACTAATCCTTGGGAAAGATTTCCATGGAATTTTTGGGAGGTTTACCAATAACTAGGAAGAGACGTGATTGTAGGTTTTAACCCTGTACATAAATTACTTCCAAATGAATTTTAAAAAATAGAAAATAAATAATGATGAGAATATAAAACAAATACACAGATATTTTCCCCCACATCCAAAAATTGGGACCACCAGATTAATTTTTCATTATGTTCCTTTCAATGTTACAATACATATATATACATGCAGAAGCATTCATAAACCCTAATCCATTAACCCTAGATTAGAACATAACCATAGTTCCCTTGACTGAGTCTACAAAATACCATGGGTAGAAAACCATCATGCCCAAAACCGTATGCAAAAACCCATGCACAAAACCATAGGTAGGTCCACCCACCTAATATAGGGTCCTAAAACAATTTCCCAAGGCGTTCCCCTGGGCCCCATGTAGGGCAGATACTTCACCCCTAAAACCCCTCGACAGGGGGGTTGCACCCCCCATGTGACCCCCTTGCTATGCCTAATGCAACGAACAAGGGTTGCTAGTGCCCCCCTACACGTGTGACTAGTTGTGGAAAGAATATAAAACACACCCGATAGTTACTACCTATTCATGGTAGTTGACAATTTCAACAAGATGTTTGTTCTAATTCCCTTTAAAAACACCATCAGCTAGAAATAATCAACAAACTTGTTCTTTGGGAAGGTCTGGGTGCACTTTTGGATAAAACTTAACATTGTTTCAAACAGGGATACAATATTTCATAGTGCATTCTAGACTAGATTGTGGGAGAATATGGAGTCAAAGTTGAAGAGATCTATAACATTCCATCCCTAGACAAATGAGCAGAGAGAAGTAGTCAACAAGACTTTGGTTCAACTTCTGAGGGGATACAACCAAAATCATATGAAGATGTGGGACGAAAATATGGTATATATACAACATTCTAATGACATAGAAGTCAAACGTGTTTTGAATATTTTCCACATTCACCTTTAGAAATTGCATATGGGCGGCAAGGAGGAGTGAGGGAAGATATTATAGGAGATGGTTTGGGGGCTAAAAAATATATAGAGAAGGTCAAGAAGATCCACCTATAATTACAGGAAACACTGCAAAAGCCACTAAGAAGTATACAACCATGCATGATCAACACAGAACAGAGAAATAATTCAAGATGAGAGATAGATTATCGCTACAATTGGACAAGGCTCCAAGGGCCTGGTGAGAAAATCAAAGCTCTAAGGTATGGTCCCTTTGAGATACTAGAAAAGGTGGGTGATAATACCTATCACCTCATTTTACCACCACATATGCACATTTACTTAGTTGTGAATGTCGAGAATTTGAAACTCTATGAGCCTTCCATTATAGATCAGGAAGAGGAACAGGTCTTACCTTTAGTGAAGGATTTGGCAACAAATGCTCAGGAAAATTTAACAGAAGATACAGTTCTACATAAGAGGTTTAGAACTATAGTATGGGACTAGCATGACCTTTAGCAGATTGCGTTGAAGGGAAAGCTTCCAAACAAAGCTAAATGGTACACCAGAGAGAAGGTGGAGGAAAAATTGCATCAACTTATTCAATAGAAGCATTTTGGGAACAAAATCTTCCCAAAATGGAGAGGTGTGATCCATATTGGATCATTATTTTTTTATTCATCCATATCAATGCATTCCAAGTGGAAAACATGGAGGAATTATCTCACAGGTCCGTTTTAACGTCATGACCAAGTTTTGCAAAACAAATTTTGAAGTCTTCAAGGAGCATTTTGACGAATAAAGTAATTTTTTTTGTTAAAAATTCATTTCTTTAGTTTTAAATCTTCCCATGTTGTTCTACACACAAAAATCTTTCCAACGGTGCAAGAAGCACATCAATCGGAGTCAATATGCAAAAGTTATGCCACTAAAACATTGACCTTCCTTTTTCCACACCTATAATTTTGGAAGACATCATGTCAACCCCCATTATTCATGGAAAAATGGGCTAGGAATGTTATTACGGTGTAAAAGACAAAAATATTCTATATTGCAGCTCTATTTAAGATTTTGTGTAGTCAACTTAACCACTAGTAAGCTATCGAGCTTTGTTATAACCAGGCCACTAGGAGGAAGATGCATTCCATTCTTTCGAGTGCATTTGTTCCGTAGCTGAGCAAAAATAACTGAGAGGGATAGGAGGTAGAGCACATAGAGAGGTTTTGTGCGATGTATCATCCCATGGGACACAAACCATAATTCTTTGTACCTGTAACCATATATCTAGACAGAGAAAGAGAGCAAAGAGACCTCACCTTCTAGTTGGGTTTTCTCTCAAAAGGGTTTCCGAGAGCATATCTTGTTTCTTATGTGTGCGAGAGATTTTTATTTTTCCATTCTCTATTTTCTACATAATTTTCATTCACATGCATTCATTAATTACAATAAAATCTATAGATCTAGGAAATTAATAAAACTATTACAATGAAAAATTTCTAATTTTTTATATAATATTAACAATATGTTGTGACAAAAAATCTAGTGGAATATCCACGGAAGTTTACGGATCAACATGTGATGTTGTGTGCATGTTGTACATGTGGTGTTGTGTACATGTTGTACATGTGCCATTGTGTACATGTTATGTTGTGTATATGTGGTACTGTGTTACGTGTATTGTGTAGTCATTGTATTGTGATATGTGTGTTCATTGTGTGTACACTGGGTGTAGTTTTATGTGTTGTGTTTCACACTGGGTATAGGTGCATGTATTATGTGGTACACCATGTGTGGGTGTATGTGTGTGATGTACATTGTGTGTATGTGTACGTGATGGAAAAGAAGAGAAGGCATTATGTACTTGTCAGGTGTGGAAAATGATCGAGTGTGTGCATGGAAAGGACAAAAAACAAAGGTAGAAGCAAAGAACAATTTGAAAGATAAGAATCTGTATTTTATTTTAGTTTTTAATTATGCATGTGATCTGTGATTTTGATTTATAATGGTTGCATGTAATCTATGATTTTAATTTATGACGGTTGAGTTTTGAGCTAACTAAATGTGATAATTTTATACATGATGATTTGATTAAAGAGTGAGTTTGAATTTTTATGATAGTAAATAAACAAAATTTCAAGTGTACCTTATTGATGAGCTACTAATGAGGTATGATTTGAATTAATTTGAATTATTTTTTTAGTATAATGGAAATTATGTGCTTGGTACAAGAAAGCATGGAAAATGCCCATGTTTGGGTGGTTGAAAATGCTCAGTTTGGGTGGTCGGAACTACATGCAAGAGTGTCAAAAACAATAGTAAAAGGGATTGGAATATCCAGTAGTATGTTGCTAAAGCACTTCAGGAGCAAGGCCATTGTGGGACACTGGTACCTAATAGTTTCCACTGATTTCCATGAGCATGTTATGACAATTATGATGGTTTTGAGGCAGCTATATGCCTTTGTTTTTGGACCTTCCAATTTGAGGAAACGTTTCCAAGGGATGGATCACTCAAGGGATTGCGTAGTAGACAAGGGGATGAAAATGAAACTTAGAAGGTGTGAGACGACACAGAACAGGGTGGCTATATTTCCCAAGGGACTGTGTAGCAAAGAAGGGTAGGTCGGGGAATGATTTTTTTTGGTCATTAACATTGCTAGATGGAATCATAAGAACATTGGGAGTGTGCCATGGAACAATGAGTAGGTAATTGTGCACTGAGAGAACAAGTAGTGAAAGTATTGTAGAACTCTACATTGGATGCAGATTTGAATTTGGCAGTAGATTATGGACTTCCTAGAAAGGAGGTGAATCCTAGTACTACTTTTGAGGGTGGAGGTGTGAGACTCTAGATTCCCTTGTTGACAGATGCGGGAACCGTATCCTTTTATTTTTTGGTAAGAGTAAATGTGCATATATATATGTGTATATTATTGTGAATAATGTATCAAGTTGGATTTATAAGCTCCATGGATAGTATGTTTATCTTTTAATAGAAGCAAATGTGCATGAGTATATATGTGGTTTTTATTGTAAATACTATAATGAGTTGTGTTATAAAGCTCCATTAAACGATATGATTGTCATGTTTTCAACATTTGTCACTGTAAATACTACAAAAAGCCGGGTTATAAAGCTCCATAGGCAGTATTGTTTGTTTTTAGTGGTTATCTCACCATAGGTGTCATAGAACACTAAGGACAGTGTTCCCCCAAGGGGCAGGGGTTTGTAACAACCCCTGGTCAATTTTGCATCTAAAAAATATAAGAGGAAGGTCATGGGACATGTATTCCAAGTTGAATGGTGGGTGAAACATCCTAGTGGGTGTTGCTTTCAGTTATTTATGGCTAAGGAAATTGGCAAAGAAATTGGCAATGGTAAAGGGAAATTAATTGGAATTTATTTATAAAAATAAAGTAAAATAGGAGAAAAGGAAGGTGAAGAGACACATATTTGCATCAAAAGAAAATTAGAGTAAAAATGAAGGAAAATGAAGAAAATAGAGGATTCAATGATACAAAGGCTTCTAAGGACCAGTTCATGGAATTTGTTTAGTTTAGCTTTCCTCTCTCTCATACTCTTACATGCTTAGAGAATTCTTAGAGCATGCTTGGAGCACTTGAGTATTCACTTAGATTGGAGAAAGATGGAAAAGGAAAGCATGAAAGTGCAAGGGAACAATTGGATCAATAGCTACACCTAGATCACTTTGTAGGTAACAAGTTGCATGTGTGATTTCATTTTTGATTTCTGGATGCATGGTATATGCGTGTGATTATATGGTTATGTGATTTCATTGGCATGGATATTTTCCTAGATTGACAGTGGTTTTAGCCTTGCCTTTTCATTTCCTAGATAACCATCATCTTATGGGTTTTCCACTTGTTGTTTTTCTTATTAGTTCTTAGGTTCCCAATAGTTTTGGTTTGGAACAAATGATCTTGAATCCCTGGAACAACTTGGGTTGAGCTACTAGTATTGGAGCCTAGGTTGCGACAAATGCTATGGAGCCTTTGGTGCGTTGAGATACTAGTCCCTAGATCTGGGTTGGACAAATGCTTTATAACCTTGGAAGGTTGTGGGTTGAGTTACTAATTCCTAAAGCCCTAGACATCTTGGGTAAAGACCGATCTGGTTTATATTAGTGATTTATGGACCATAGACGTGGAATCACTATTGTTGAGGGTTGACGTGTTTGGCCTCTCGAACCCTGCTTTGGTTTTGTTTCATTCTAATCCATGATATCCCGCATTCATGCTTGGAATATGGTATGGGAGTGATTGGATGAAAGAGAGTTTTGGTTCAGGCTAATCTATGGTCGAGTGGTATGTGGAAGTCCTTAACTTGGTTGGTGTTTTCATATATTAATAATAGTTATTTTCTATTACGGTTTATGAATACTTTTAGTGATTATGTGGGTGATATTGTGGTTGATTATCCATGGTTTATATGTTTTTCATTTCCCAGTTATATGTTGGTTAAATGAGGTAATCTAGCTATGGATATTCTTATGTTTTGGTAAGTTAATGAATGGTTGATGAATGCATGGACCAATAAGTGTTATTGCAACTAGCTAGAGAGGTCTTAGAGCCTCTTTGGTAATTTTTAGATGAATACTATAAGTTTATGATCATATATGCATTCATGACATGTAGCTTACATTGATGTTATATGTTTGATAAAATGTCTGTTATGGATTAGGCATATTTGGGTCAAGTTTACGCTTGAGTTCTAATTGATTAGCATTGTTATATTATTTATTGTATTCTATAATTATAGGTAATTCTAGGTAGCAGTTTGGAGGTTGGCCCAAAAATATGGCATAAATCCTAGGACCGCATGCTTAGAATTGAAGCTTTTAGGTCATAATCACTAGAAACTAGGCTTATGAGTGTGATTGGAACCTCATAACAACATCTAGGTAATTTTAAGGGTGTAGTTATAGGTTTAGGTTAGTGAAACAAGGTTCCAGCTAAGGGATTGACCTCCTAGGGTTTTCTTTAGCTCTTAGGTGACCTATAGTCCCTGTAGCATGTTAGTTTGTGGTCTATTTTTAGGCCTCATTTCCTTAACTGGAATTAGGAGGTCAGGTTAGGTCATGTAACAGTCATCTCATGTTTACCCTGGCGAGCTCGTGAATTTGGGTAAATGTGGGGGCATGTAATTACAATAACTATTGTGATTCCCTCATGTTACTTCAATTGCGGGTCTAGTGTATGCTATTGCAACACCAACACTACTACTAATGTGGATAACCATGCGAATCTACTACAATTCTTGAATTTCCTAAATTTGACCTTCTTGCAACTCTCATTATTCCAACTCTAGAATATCTTTCCAGAATTTTTGTTAGTGCTCTAGCTATATAGTCTGAACATGTTTCTTATGATGGAAGATGATGAAGGAAAGTAGGTGATCAATTAAGGAGCACAACTCACTATCCAAGGACACTCAATTGATCTAATCCAATGTTTTCTCAACAATTACCAAATTATGCAAATACCATTGTAAAAGGGTGAGTCAATTGATTCTCTCAGAATATATTGTCAGCATTTTGGTCAGTGCTCCATTTGTAAAATCAACATGTGTTTCTCGCAATGGAAGATGATGGAGTAAATTGGGTGACATATTAAGAAGGAAAACTCACCTACCCGTGCACTGATTTGAGTTAGTATTTGCTCAATTATTACCAAGTTCTAAAATAACCATTGTAAATGTGAGCCACCTGATTCTCTCAAAATAGATATCTTATCTTTCCTCCAATTTAGATATTGTAATTTTGTATAAAAACCCAAATTATATCAAATCCAAGGGAAGGAAAACTTACTGTAAAATCATACTATGTAATTTGTACATTTCCTATAATAAAATGCCTCCTTTCTTCCAATTGTTTAATGGTATTTTTAGGATTGTGTGAGTTGAATATTTAACAGTAGCTCCTCTAATAAGGTATGCCCCCCTCCTTAGCTTGTTGCTTCTTGTAGAATTAGCATATAGGTAGTTGTTGTTTCTGCTACAACATCCTCCAAAATTTTGTCCTAGACCCAAATTTGGGAGCCTATTTTGACCTTGAAAGCTATCATTCCTAGTGGTAAGAGTCATTACATGTAAATCCTCCAAGTTTTCTTGTCCCTCTTGGAAGAAAAACCTAAGTATCATCTTTTGGCATCAAAAGTGTCACACATTGTGAAACCAGTGTTCATGTCTATTTTGAGAGGAAACTTTGATACTAATGGGTTTTGTCTATCATGTATACATGTATTAAACTCACTCCCAAAGTTTTATGCATTTTTGTACTAGTGTCTTGATTTTCCTCACAAAGCATATCTTAAGTGTCACACTTGGAGGATATTTTATTTTTGTCATAACATCAAGGGGATCATGTTTTTTATGAATGTTGAGTGTTCTATGTTGTGTCATCGATGGTTTTGAGTGTGTGATCATGTTAAATTACTACCTTGGTTTCATCTCTACCTCAATAATCCTACACTTAGTCAAATTCCATAAAGTTTGATACCCGAGCAACCTTATCTCACTCTACCCTCCTGAGCTACACATTGCACAAATTGAAAACCTCATCCTACGTCCGTGCCTCTTGGAACTACACAATTCATAGTCATTTCCTCTAAGGACTACATAGTACGCAATCATGATGCTCAATATGAGCCTCTTGACCTCTAGAACTACGAAATATTGCCTCCTAGCTAGTCCTTTTCTGTGCATTACATAATCCCTAGTCTACATTATCTCTCCCTAGCTCCTTGAACTACTCAACTATACAATCCAACTACCCAGCCTCCCTCTAGAATTGTGAATTGTGCAAATTAAAGTGGGGAAGCTTGCCTCACTATGATCCCCAATTGTGAAATTCTACTTCATAGGCCTCTAGAACTCTGAATTGTGGAGTTGCAAGCCTCAATTCCTCACTCTTGGCCTTTTAATGTACACACTATGCAATCCCTAAGTTTTCTTCCTTGTCTAGTACCCAGTTCCATCTCAATCAACAATTTTCATGATGCAAGTTAGACTAGGAGGTTTTCAAAATGATGTCATCTCATCATGAGTGTATTTCACTTGCATGTATTACATCTTGATATGACAGGATGATGCTCAGAGAAGGGGAGAAGGATATTGAACTAGAAGACACTTGGGAAGATATGAAGAAAATATGACCATTGAATAAGAAGATGAAGAGACACTAGATTGTGACAGAATCTAGGAGATCAAGATCATAGTAAAGACTCCTTCTCTTTAAGCCTTTTGGAGGAAGGAGAGGAATACAATGCTACATCCTTCATGAAGACACAGGGATCACAACAATAGAATAGTGGGTTGACATTTCAACATCATCATCAAGTCCATGTCATCTGTTTCAAGTTATGTCTTATTAAGATGTCACTTCACAGTGTCATATTACTCATCGACTACCACTTCATTTGTGGATTTAATTATGTAATTTTCAATAAATTAGAAATTTAAAGTAAAGTGGAAGTCCAAGAGTCACCTATAGAATGTGAAAGGTCATGTAGAAGTCAAAGGGTCAAATGGTAATGAGGGGATTCCAAGAGTCACAAGGGAGGTGAAGGGTCACCACATTTGTTTTATATACACCCTCATAGCTCAATCAAAGGGATTTTCACCCTGGCTTCACCAAATGGGAATTACAGAGGAAGATAGTTATTTTGGAGAGCAAGTGGTAGATCTAACACTCCAGTATTGGAGCTAGTGGTGTTCATTGTATCGATGTATCTTGGAATTTTTGCACAATAATTTAAGCTCATTGAGCCAACACACTTTCACACGTATGTCATAAATGTTGTAAGAATATAATTTGAATGCTTTCATATACGTTGTTCTCATTTGTACTAAATAAATTGAACTACTTTTGTGGGTTTGGGGTTGATCTTATTGAATGTGTGGTGTACTTGTTTTAATGATTGTTACCTCTATGTGAATTATTTCACTAGTTGATTAATAATTCTTTCATATATATGCTCGTGTGTCTTTATTAGATTAGTACTACTGATATTTTCTTAAAGACTCAATTTCGGTTTCCTCTTGTGAAATAACCTTGATAAATTCTACAAATAAACATTCAACAAATCATAGTCACTTGTTTTTATGAAACCAACTCACAAAAAGATAGAAAAGAGAGATCAATGCCTTAGAATTCAGCCTCTTCAAGGGGGCAACCTCCTTTACATTACACAAATGATCAATTCTTAGATGATTCAAATGACAAAACCTCCTTTCTATATATAGGAGTCTAAGGAGTGACCATATAACCCGACCGACCTAACAATAATAATATAAAGCCAAAAAACTAACAATAGAGGGATTCTATGGGGCATAGTAATAAAAATATGGGGACAAAAGGGGCACAACAATATTAATAAGGGATACAACTACAATAGTAATGGGGTAATCACTAGTATTATAGGGACCTAACATGCCCCTATCCTTCAAAAAAGTGGTGTCCTCAACGCTTGAGTAGTTCTAGATGCTTCCATATAAAATTATCATCCTCCCATGTGGAATCTTCAGCGGATAAGTTCTTACACTTGATGAGATACTCCGAAATCGATCGATTTCGTAGCTGTCGAGTTCTTGTTTTTGTGACTTCTTCTGGTTCCAATATAATTTTTCCTTCCTCGTCAAGTTCTGGCAATATTGTTTGAACTGGGAGCTTGTCACCTATAACCTTCTCTAAACATGAGACATGGAAAACTGGGTGCACTCGAGAAGCTGCAAGAAGCTCCAATTTGTATGCCATAGTACCAATATTTTGCAACACCTTGTACGGACCATAATACTTTGGTGATAATTTATTATCCTTCTTAGCTTTCTTGAGGGACATTTGCTTATATGGTTGTAGCCGTAGAAATACCCAATCATCTACAACAAAACTTCTTTCGCTGCGATGTTGATCTGCCTGTTGTTTCATTCTATTCTGTGCCAACACAAGGTTATCCTTTAAGAGTTGGAGGACTTGTTGTTGATGTTCGATGTGATGTTCCACTGCCTGAACCGTAGAATTTTCTCTTAAATATGATGTGATTGACGGTGGTTGATACCCATAAAGTGCCATAAATGGCGTCATTTTTGTTGCTGTATGGAAGGAAGTGTTATACCACTATTCAGCTAGAGGAAATCATTTGACCCATTGTGTCTGTTTATCAGAAACAAAGCAACGAAGATATCCTTCCAAACATTTGTTTACTATCTCAGTTTGCCCATCAGATTGAGGATAATAAGATGAGCTATGAGCTAACTGAGTACCAAGACAAGAAAATAATTCTCTCCAAAAATTTCTAGTGAAAATCGGATCTCTGTCACTTACAATAATCTTTGGGTTTCCACTTAGCTTTTGAATTGTTTCCATAAATGCATAGAAACTGTACTCGCTTTAAATGGATGTGATAATGCACAAAAGTGTGCATACTTGGTAAGTCTGTCAACTACCACCATGATGACACTCTTTCCCTCAGACTTGGGTAAACCTGTGATAAAATCCATTGAAACCTCCTCCGAACGTTGGCTTGGAATGGATAAAGGTTGTAATAGACCTGGTGTCTTAATTGTTTCAACTCTATTTTGTTGGCAAACCA
>APFE031597629.1:137812-165800 GCA_000404065.3 Pinus taeda
TGTAGAGTCATATGAAACCAAAGAAAGTTTTTCCCATTATTAACTATTATCTACTTATTTCATAGATCATAGTTTTTCTTGAATAATTATAATTGGTAAATCATGCCACATTCCCCAATAATATATAATAATACTTTTCTTTATTCTTAATTGAAAATTCATTTTCTCACCATTGAAATGCTTTAACTACCCATAAGAAAATTTTCACTTATATTTGTTTTATATAATAATAATAGTAATCTTATTTTAAGGTCTCTGTTAATTTATATACTAGTGTATGAGACTCTCTAGTTTGTAGGACAAATTATATGCTTCTAAGTAATGATTTGATTAATAACCTTTAGAAAGGTGTGCTAGTTTTGGATGGTCGAAGGCTTTGGTCCTAGGCTAAACTATGAGTTTTTGATATGTGTGGTTTGCGGTCTATTGCATATATCTGGGGAGGTTGCTAGTTCCCCATCAAAATTATCAAAATTTAGATAGTTTAAAAAATTGTTTACAAAAATGTTCATACTCTATCCCAATCTATAAGCTCTTATAATGAACTACCCTTTTTAAAGAAAGAAAAAAAATAATATTCAAATATTTTATTTAAAGTAGAAATTGAAATACTTTCTGTTACTCTTTTTAAGCAAAAACATTAAAATTAATGCTATTAAATTTCTTTTGTTTAAAAGACTCCAGGTAAAATACAAAAATTCTTTATATAAATTAATATATTTTTAAAGCTCAAAAGACTAGGTCAATTGGTTGAGTCTTCATAGTTAAAGCACCTATTGAGAGGTCATTAGTACAATTCTCTTGACATATAAATTTCACATCTCTCTATATATAAAATATGTTTGTTTTTTATTTTGTTATACAACTTGAGTGAGCCTAATGATTAAGAAACAAGATCTCATACACCAATTTGGTGTCTTACTTGGTCATGACCTTAAAATTAGATAATACTATATATATATAAACATAATTACAATATAACCAATTAAATTGAACTTAACTTCTTATTCTTTAGTATTATTTTATTTTTTATTTCTTTATATATTTTTAAACTAATTTGACACTATATTTTTAATCAGTAATTATTTGATTTTTAATTTTCATAACATTTTTTTTACGCTGAAATAATTTTATATTTTAAAATTAATTTAAAATTTTCATAACATTTTTTGTAAGCTGAAATAATTTTACATTTAAATGACAAGGTGGTGAAAATAATATTTATATTAAAATTTAAAAACTAATATTAAAATTATATTATAATTAGCTATTATTTTTTTGTTAATTTATATTTTTTAAAAATATTTATATATAAACTTTAGAAATATATTAAAAAATTACATAACTTTCTGTATAATAAATTTGAAAAACCTTTTATAAAATAACTTTCAATATTTTAAAAAATACAATTTGATTATTTTTATCTTATTATATGAAAAAGTTTATGCTATATCAATAAATGGTTTATAAAGAAAATTTGACATTTAAAAAATACAATTTTCAAAATAATATTATTATTTTTAAAAAATAATTTAAATTTTCTTTTAATAATATAGGAAAAATAAATATCTCGATAAGACCAGTAATTATTATTATTGTAATAGGAAAAAAGAAAGGTATCTGAACACGACCTATGCCTTAATTGACATTTCTGAAAATTATTACTTTAAAAAATAATTTAAATTTTATTTTCTTTTCTTTCAATAGGGAAAAAAAAAAATTCTCAATACGATCTATAATAATTATTATTATAACCGGAAAACAGAAGGTTATCTGAAAACAACCTGTGCCTTAATTGACATTTCTGAAATCAACTTTTAAACGTATGCATACACATATACCCGACGTACCTAAATTGGACGTTAATATTAAAAACGAAGAGTACGGTAGTATTTTTATTTATGGCAAAGTTTTTTGATTAGTCTATTAGAATTATATATTTAATGGGTTAACATTCTATATATTTATTATTAAAAAGTAAAATTGTTTTTAGGTGTGATTTTTTAAATTTTTTATTGTATTTTGGAAAAATTTGAATTGAAATCTTGATTTGTGTTATTTAAACTGGTTTTTGAATGTATATGGATTCAACACTCTTAAAAATCCCAAAGCACTTCGATTGTATAGAAATGACCATCAAATTTTTACAAGATTTAAAAAAAAAAACATCTGAAAAATCACACTAAAAACTACCCGTTAAAAATTTATATGTGTTTAGATCTAATCATAAACCTATACATTCCACCCAATTAAATACCCTTTTAGACTGATAAATATTGCTTACCTTTATCTATATTCTCCACTTTAGATGAAAATATTCTTTAATAGTACCAAAATTTGATTTAATATAAATAATTTGATTAGATTTTTGAGAGAAGATATAAATAGTGGTGTCTCTTAAGATTTGAGTTCGAGAAACGTGTAATCTTAAGTTATAGTTAGTGATGAAATAATATATATGAATATGTAAGACTAATTAAATTATATTTTACATTGCGATTTATATAAAGGGTTTGATTATATTTCTTCAAAGTAAGTGTATATCATAGTTTGGTTTAGTACAACGATATAATATTGAACTTATAGTCTATAAGGGAAGATGGAAAGAGTGAAGAGTGGCGTTTCTTAAAATTTGAGTAACCTATACCCTTGATGCAAAAAGGAATTAGAGAGAGATGCTATGGCTAAAAAGGGAGTGAGTTATAGTGGTGCAAGCCAAGGGTTTTTATTAAAATATGTGTTTATGGAAACATAAGTGTGAGTGGCATTGACAAAATTCAACATCAAATCCCAAAAGGAGGAGATCTTGCTAGATCCCTACTGTAAAGCCTCCAGTTGTGCGATGCGCTTGGGCGCTGGGTGACCTGAGCGTGCGCATGGGTAAAGCTAAACAAGCGAGCGTTTGGCAAAGTGCGAAGCTGGGATTGTGTGTTATGCGAGTTCCTTGACCGTGTGATGGAGTAATGTGCATAAGGGAAGGGAGCTGGAGTATTTATATGCGTGGTAGCATGATGGAAACGCTATGGAGTCGACCCTTGCTTGCAGAGAAGGTCGACAGGGAATTCATGGTGAAGTAGGGACTCGTTTAGCATGGAGGATGAGTCAGCTGGGCAAGCCAACACGCCCTGCCATGGGTATATATTAGATGAGCGTTGGAACTCATTTGACATCATTCATTCGATCATACATCTTCGCATGAGTTGAGTGCGCAGTTAAGTGCATAGGGACAAGAGGTGGTAAAGGCACATAACTCATGCGCTCGTCTCGGTTTGGTCACACGGATTGAAGGTCGTACTTGGTGTGAGGCGAAGGTGGGGGCGAGGTGCACCCGATGGTCGGGTGAGGCGTGCACGGTGAACGTGTGGCGCCCGAATTGTGCGACGACTTGGCGTGGGCGTCTTGGTGACTCAGGTGAGCGCCCGCCCATCGTGCAAGTGTGCACGAAGACTTGTTGGAGTGTTGGGCTGTGGACGGAGATGTGTCTCGGTGGGAGGCGCTCGTGTGTGGCGACTTGGAGGTGCACTCAAGTTGGGCAAACGACATGACGGTGTGACAGGGTGAACGAAGAGTTGGTTAGCCATGCGGCGACCGTGCGGAGGTGCCGATGCGTTGGGCAATCGAGTCTGCCGAAGTTGTGAAAATTTGGCTAAGTGTAAATTTGGGGTTTCCCAAGATTTAACTTGTGCATTGTAAAAACGAAATATTGTATAATATATTGTTGGGCAGACTCATATTGCAGGAAGTTGCCCCTCCCCTTTATCTGTTGGCATTTCTCTTGTATAATGTTGTTGACAATGAAGTGTGTATGGGTGTTCTTCATTGGTATAAAGGCACATTAATAATACTTGGTAACGAAAAATAAACTAAGTATGGATGGTTAAGACGTAGTCTACAATTGTAAGTATTGGTGAAAAGATAACGGTTGGTAGTGCACCTCGTCGGCACGGTTGAAAGACCACCATACGCTTGGGGGCGTGACACCTACTCTTTGGCACTCCCTTTTTTTAATAGAAAGGGTGGAGATTGCAAACCAAGGGAAAATATTTTTATAAACTAAAACCACCAAAATAGGTTCAAGACATTATTTGCCTATAGGTATCTCTATTTTGTCCCCAGAGGTGGATGAACCACATTAGTACTTATTTTCTATAAATTTGGACATTTGTGATTGAGCATTGAGGGAATATGCTTTGTTTAAATGACATATCCATGGCTGTGGCAATGGGACCATGAAGTGGTGAATGGAAAATATTTTTTATAGAAATAAAAAATGAGTTGACCCAGGTGTGAATTTCAAGTGGGAACGTCAAGGACACCAATGCATGGGAGTGGCCAAGAGGTAACTCGTCAAATGAATTGTGATTTTTCATTAAGGTTGATTGTAGATATATACATGGAGGGAGAGACTCTTGGGCTTCATCTCCTATTCTCTCTTCATATTCCATCTCCTTATTTTCTATTTACACTATTTTACACATATTCACCCAATCCCAATGATTAGGTGTCAACATTCCCCCGCTAATATGAAGGGATGTTGGTGAACTCAATCATTGTTTTGAATCTTTTGAACTTTTCTCTTCCAAGCACTTTAGTGAAGATGTCTGCAATCTGCTCTTTGTGGAACAATGACGTAGCTAGATTGTCTTGGCCTCAACATGATGTCGAATTAGATGGTATTTTGTATTGATGTGCTTCGTTCAATCATGAAACTTTGGGTTCTTGGCCAACTTTATTGTAGAAGTGTTGTCAACCATGAGTGGAGTTACATGCACTTGTTTCGCCTGCAAATCTTCTAGAATTTTCCTGAGCCACACGATTTCCTTTGTTGCTTCAGCTGCTGCCGCATATTTTTCCTCTATTATGGAATCTACTGAAAATGATTGTTTGCGTGGCCTCCAAGAGACAACTCCTGATCTAAGACTCATATCATAACCTAAAGTAGATTCCCTCGATTCTTTATCTCCATCGAAGTCTCAATCAGAGTATCTAATCAAGCTGAAGTCGTCCACCTTTGTATACTTAAGTCCAAAGTCTTGAGCTCGCTTCAAGTACTTTAGAACTCTTTTTGTAGCAGACCAATGTCCCTCACAAGGATTTTGCATAAACCTAGAGAGGATTCCAACAACAAACTAAATGTCTTGTCTGATAGTAGTCAGGTAGTTCAGACTTCCTACAAGTTGTCTATACTTTGTTGCATCCTCAAATTATTTTCCTTCAATGGATGTGAGCTTTAACTTCTGTTCCATTGGAGTAGTAAGAGGATTGCACTCAACCATGCCAAACTTGTTCAACATATCTCTGATGCACTTCTTTTGAGAGAGGAATATAAACTTTAGATGTTGAGCTACTTTAATACCAAGATAATAGTGAACATACCCCAAGTCTATCATTTCAAAACCTTTCCTCAATTCGTTATTTATGAATGCAATATAGCTCTCATTATTCTCTATCATCAAAAGCTTATCTACATACATTACAAGATATACAACTGTTTTTCCAACTTTCTTGACTAACAAAGTTGCATCATTAAGATTATAATGTTTGAAGTTGAGTTTCAGAAGATGCTTCGTTAACTTCTCATACTAGGCTTGCGGTGTTTGCTTGAGGCCATACAAGGATTTTACAAGCTTTCATAATTTATGTTCTTGACCCTTCACAACAATTTCTTATGGCTGGGACATAAATACATTCTCTTTTAGATCTCCATTCAAGAAAGCATGTTAAACATCCATTTGATGGACTTTCTAACCATTTTGGGCTACCAAGGCTAAGAGTGTCCAGATGGTACCCATTTTTCCGTGGGGGGAAATTCTCCTCATAGTTAACGTCTTCCTTCTATGAAAAACCTTTTTCCACAAGCTTAGCTTTGTGCTTGTCAAGTGAGCCATCAACTTTATACTTGTTCTTGTAGAACCACTTGCAACCTATTGGTTTGGTTCCCAATGAAAGATGGACCAACTTCCAAGTGTCATTCTTTATCAAGGCATCATACTATTTATGCATCGCTTCTTTCCATTCATCATGAGAAGAGGATTATTTGAAGGAATTTTGGTTCAAAATTTTAACAAAAATTTAGTTCACAATCATAAGAAACATCCATATCAACAGGTGAATCAGAATCGTTTACATCACATCAATTTTTCCTTGCTGAATTTCTTGTTCTTGTCTTTCCAACCTCATCAGGATGAATGCTTTTAAGAGTCTTTGTCAACCATATTGGAGGACCTTTTTGAGATGGACTAGGTTACTTAGTTGACTAAGTTGGGGCTAAATCAAGATTGAGTCTCCCAATTCTATCAATCACATCACTCAAAGTGTCATCAGTGGTTGGAGCTTCATGTGGGTGAGACAGTGCTTCAAAACAAGATTCCACAAATTGATCCAGTAAAAGAATCCCCCCTTCAAGATGTGGAATCTCATTATCAAATTCTTGAAAGGACTTGACATGTCCGAATCTATCCAAGCGATCAATTTGTCGCTTAACAACATTGTCAACATTGAAAGATTCAAGAAAGATCACATCTCTAGACACTACAAAATTCTTAACTTCATCATAGAGATGATACGCTTTGGAGGTATTTGAATACCCCAAGAAGATACACTTATGACTCCTTGCACCAATTTTTTTCTTTCTTCCTTAGGTATCAAGGCATAACAAGTGGAACCAAATACCCATATATGCTTTACCGAAGGAATGTGGCTATACCACATTTCATAAGGAGTCTAGTTTCTAATAACATTATATGGACACCTATTCTTTACATTCACAACACATAGAACTACGTTAACCTAAAACATCAATTTTAAATTCTTGAAAAACATCATGGAACATACCATATTTAAGATTGTCATGTTCATTCTTTCAGCTACTCCATTATGTTGGGGACTATAAGGCACAACTGTTTGATTTTTGATCCCATGTTAGCGAAGATATTTTTCAAATTCATTTGAAGTGTATTCTTTTCCATTATCAGTCCAAATAGAGCCAATATGATTTTGTGCATAATTTTCAATCCACGCATCAAAGTTCTTGAATGTTTGAAAAACACCAGATTTGTTCTTCAATAAATAAACCCAACACATTTTGGTGTAGTCATCAATAAATGTCATCATATATTATTTCCATTTGCAGAAGGAATGGGCATTTGGCCACATAAGTTTGAATGAATAATTTCAAGTTTTATATGTGCTCTGGAATGCAAATCATGAAAAATATTGTTTGTTGTGCTTTCCTAAGATACAAGCATCACATTCCTTAAGTTTCCTAGGAATTGTAGCCAAACTAGTAACACCACTTTTCATCAACATGAAAAGGTTGTCATAATTCAAGTGTCCAAATCTAGCATGCCATAAAATACTTGATGGAAATGTACCTTCATCATAATGAGAAATGTATGAGAATTTTTTTGCACGAGAAGAGGTACCTTGAAGCTTCATAATTATTTCTTCTTCTATTCCCGTCATGACAAGTGAGTGATTTGATGCTTTTATTACCTCAACCTTTCCATCAAACATAAGAATGGAGTGTCCTTATTCGCAGTTCTGGACCAATGACAACAAGTTTCTCCTCATCTCCGGGAGAAATAAAACATCATGCAGAAGAAAGTCTCGAAGGCTAAGTAGTTTGAGCTTGATTGTGTCAAGCCCTGATGGTTTGAGTTTTGATTCGTTTGCAAAGTAGACTGCTCCATCAATTTTTTCAATAAATTATTCAAAAAAATCTCTTCTAAAAGTCACGTGGCAAGTTTCTCCCTAATCAAGCAACCAATCATTTTTCCTAGAAGCAAGTGTAGCATTAAATATCTTCAGTTACTCCAATATTGCAATGTGCCACAACATAGTGAGTGGATTTAGGTGCTTTACCTTTCCCTTTGTCATTGGTTTTACATCTGGCTTCATTTATTTCCTGCTCAATTCAGTCCCAAGGCAAATTACATGTTGATGCATCATGTCCATCTATATTGCAATGTATGCAATGAAGATCAAACTTTTCTCCTTGGAACTGTCTACCCCCTTTGCCTCTAAAATTCCTTCTTCCTCTACCTACTGAAACATTGAATTCATGGGGTAAATTTTTACAATTTCATGAATGATAATTGTATATCTATTTATTTGACAACATATAATAGGGAAATAATGCTTAGGATATCTAAATTTGAGCATTTCAAATTTTCTAATTATGATTCCTTCATTTTTAAACTAGGTTTCATATATTTACGACAAAGATAACTACTTCTCCCTAGTGTCTTGCTATTGTTGTAGTGAAAACACAACAAACCCATTTTATTCTATCATAATAGACATCGGGACCCTTTTGGAATTGCATGAAGAATTTGAGTGTGATTACTTCTTTTCAAGTCTAATTTGTTTTTTATCAACACTTGTTCTATTTTTATAGTTTGCATAGGTTTGATTAAGTTTGTTTGTTAATAAACTTTGTAAATAAGTTTTTTTTAAAACATCTAAATTAATTAGATATGAAAAAATATCCCCCAGAGCAAGATGTGTGCATAGGATTTAAGCCTTAATCATTAAACAAGTGGTTATTTTATATCAATAAAATATTATATCGGAGCTTTGATATTGGAGGAACTCATTTGAAATCCCCAATATTCAAAGTCTAATCCGTAAAGTGGTTCTTTTCAATAATTAAATGAATATAATAAAGTGGCCATATAATTTCCAGAACTATATAATAAAGAGGTTGTCTAAGTACCCACATTCCACGTACCTGATTTTGCTCCTGCATGTCAGAGGTAACGCATATAAGATATTTCCTTTCGAGACACACTTTAAAAACTTTGATATGATTCCTTGTCGATATTCTGATATGCCAATCCCTTCGATCTCTGATCTTCGATAATCATATCCCTCTGACCTCCGATCTATGATAATCATATCTCTCTAATATTTGATCTCCAATAATCACATCCTTCCGATCTTCGAACTCCGATAATCATATCCCTTCGATCTCTGATATATGATATTCATATCTCTCTGACCACTGATATCTCAATGTTCCTCTCCCTTTGACTTCCGATATCTATCAGGATCTGATAAGTTAGACCTGATATGTGTATTAATGATTATCTAATCAGAATATCGTGTCTGCCTATATATCGTAACTTTTAAATGGTAATAATTGTAAAACCCTTGATATCAAATCTATGATACAAGACCTCTGATATAATGGACGTGATAAATTTATTAAAGGGATTTGAATATGACATTGCATCTGCTTCATATCAGAGCTGCCCAATATCACAACTATTTTATTTTCTCTCACTTTTAAAGTTTCAATGAGCTTACATTCGATACCACTTATCTCTTTCCACTTATAAGTAAAAGTCACTTAATTAATTTAAAAATGTCTCTTGGCATAGGTATAGTTCAACGCATTTTTATAGTTTAATCTATGTTTTTGCTATTTTAATAATAAAGCTCTGATCTACTCTGTGATTTGTGTAACATGACATAATGTCGTGCTCGGTCCATACTTCTAAATTCCCCCTCCCATGTGGAAAATATTGTTTGAAATTAACTTGAATGTTGTAATGAACTCCGTAACAGGCCATGACCAATAACAACTAATGGATCCTTCGGCCAACAATAGTGTCAATTGGTTCGACTGGTGTAACGATTTCCCAAATTTGGCCTACGCTCAACTAAAACAATTTGTTTTCGGCTTGCTGAAGAAAACCTCTAGATTCGGCTATTGAGAGATATAAGGGGGGTTGTTAACTTTGTAAATCTTGTATAAATACCCTTGAATTTGACCTTGTTAGGTGGAGAGGCTGCAATCCACTCCAGGGGGATTCTCTATAGTTGTTCGATTTGTGTAATAGCACTATTGTCATGTATAGAAAGGCCGGTTATAGATAAAACAAAGGGTTTCTAGATCTATTCTTATTGCTTAGCACTATTGCAGGCAATGTGATTATGGGTCTGAGCTACTCCAGGACTACATATTTTGTAATAAGATTTGGCATTGTTCAATAAATTTCCATTTTTGTATACTATTACCGAAATGATGATTTTTCATACTTTTTGTCAAAGTTTTATAATTGGTTTTAATCTACATTCTAAGTAGTATGTTTCTTTGATGTTTAACACCATTGTTGAGTCATATTGTGATATGATGTTGAAGTCTCACAGGAGCTATCTCCAAGAGGTAAAATGAGATTGAAATCATACTTAATTCTTTGAATTATACTTGTGGTGAATGATAATTATTTATTATTCATTTACTGGTCGATTTTTCTTTTATGTGTATTAATTGAAATTAACTATTTCTTTTTTATTAATACAAATTTCATAATGAATTATGTTTAATATGAATTTAGGCTTGTAGGCGGACTTACCTTAATAACTATTTATTAAAGTAGATTCATTTACATAGCTTTTTTAACCTTTTATGAGTTTACAAACTATTTTGGAATTCATAATCGAATATTAATTCTGAATTCATTCATACACTAGTCCTTCCCCCTATTTTATTTAATTTTCTCTCAGATTGGGAGAGGGTTATCCCATTGCAGTTTGAGATAAGTTTTTCATGTTTTAGATTGGTTCTGCATTTACATGTTAATTTTCATTAAGTCCTCTCTTAAAGAGGCAAATAAATTATTTCATTGTGGTTTGATCAGTCTTCTTTAATTGATCAAACCTTTGTGTCCATTTACTTCTTTAACTCACATCTTAAAGATCCATGCAAATGAAATGCAACATGATGTAATATAGGCGTAAATATATTAATTATTAGTTTAGTTTATGTTAGTATTATATTAGTTTTAGGTTAGTCTTAGATGATAGACTAACCGGACCCATAACTTGTCAAAACCACCATCTTCAACGAAAAAGGAGTTGCTTTAAGTTCCCGACCGGGTGATCTCCCCTAATGTTGATGGGGGACATTTTTGCTGATCAACATTTCCTATTAAATTTACTACCTATCAACTTATATTTATTCTCTTATATGAGTATATGAATTCTCTTTAAACATAAACTATATGAACTCTCTTTTTTTAAACATATATCATATGATTTCTCTTTCTTATATTAATTCTCTTTTTTGTTATCGCATAGCAAAACAAAATAAATCTCATCATAAGTGATCAGAAAATTTAACATTGAAACATCTAAAAGCAAACTATAAATAGTCCAAGAAAATTGCATTCAAATTTATTTAATTGAAATAAAATTATATTTATAAAAAATATATATTTCAATAATTTTATAATGATAACAATTTTTTAAAAAGATATATATTTATATATCTATTTTTTTTAAAGAAATAAATAAGGACGTTATTTATCGAAGCGATTAAGATTCTCTCGATTTTGACTGTGTGAGATGAATAAATTAATGAACAATATTTTGTTTAATAAAGGGCTCATATATGTCATTTTAATAAATGCAACACATATAAAATATTATAAGTTTTATAATGTGTATAATCCAAGAATTAAAACATAAAACATGTGGTGTATTTGATTTTTAACGTGGATATGTGCACTGGAAGAATGATCATGAATTCATTGACTGGCTTACGCCTTCCACCGCGGATGTCAACTTGGTATATATGCCTACTACTTCTTTCGCCACGTCGTTTTCAATCAAGCAAAGATTGGTTATGGTGCTCTGATTAAGTCATGAAAAAATCTAAAAAAAACCAACCATTCCACGTACCAATTTTTGCATGGTATATGTATAGTGCAAATAAGTTGAACCACGACAGACTGACATCGACACCATCCAGCTTAACCCAAGGAAGAGTGGGCATACATATTAATTTAAACCAAAAAACGTTTTCCAAGTAGAATGGTTATAAGAGGAAAAAAATTTAAATGCATATGTTATGCCATTGCATGAGGTCAACATCATTACCTTTGGTTGTATGATATCACCAAAACAAATACCCTACAACTCAAAACACAAAAGCTACACATCAATTTTTTTTTTTTTTTAGGTTTTCTTACATTGGGAGACGAATAATATGATTTTAACAAAGTTGGATTTTCATAAAAAGGTTTATGTTTTATTCAGGAGGCACATTGAACAGACCCACGCGGTGCTTGGAGGCTTTTATACACATCCATCCGTCGCTTGCACGGTTGTCCACACATCCACCTACTGCCACTTGGCAAACGCATTGCATAATTTGGGCCACTCTGAGATTCACACAAGTCTCATCGACGACTCCCTCTACTAGGGTTTCACATCAACAACTCCAAATCAATGACTTCCACTTGGTAAAACAATCTTTTGTTCAACGTAATCAACCTAAGGCAGAAACTCATTTCACCACGCAGAGTGACGAGCCTCTAAATTAGACATAAATTAAGGCTCATCTGACCATCCTTCAGCGCATTAAGCCTCTCTTTTGCATTAGATAATGTATTTTTTAATTTTAATATGTTCATTAAGAAGGCTTATGGATAATTTCATATTTGTGCATAATATTATTTATTGTTTGTGGAATATTATGAGAATGTTGGGTAGATTATGAAGATTTGGAAGAGGAGATAATTTAAGGACTTTTTCCCTACTACAGGAAGATCAATATTAAATAATAAATCTAGAATATATTATGAAACAATTGCGAGCTCTAATGATTGAGAAAATCTAGGAATATGTTCCCTGTCATTTAATGTGGATTCCTAGTATTAGGAACCAGATCCACTAATTAAGGGATTTTGGTGGATAAAACTTCCTCCTTTCATGGGGAATTCTTCCAAATTATTTTTTCTAAGTACCAAGTCGAATTTTTCTCTAGGGGTGTATTTTTCTTAGTTTTCTTGTGGAGAGAACTCGTATTTTTGCAGCTCCATTGTCATTTCTCCTCCATGGGACTTTGAGTTTCCTTTGGCCTCGCCATCTAAAGAGCCTCAAAGTCCTTTTTTATCATTTACTTTTCTTCATTTCACTTCTTATTCACATGCATTCCTTGTTCTGGTTTTTTTCTATTTATGCATTTAATATTGATGATTTTTTGTTGTAGGATTGGGTTAAATGGTTGAAGTAACTTATTTTGCAGGATCAAAAGCATCATTTCATCCTTGGAACAACTTTGGAAGGTAATAGTAATCATTGAGTTACTTGTATTAGTTTGCTTATTCCCAATCTAGATTTCTAGAAGTCCTTTGTGGAAAATAACAGTAAATTTCTGCTATTTTTTAGAGCATGCTAACGAGCTCCAATTGAGTCGATTCCACTTGAATTAGATCAAAAAATAATGCTAATTAATATTAAAAACTACCCCATTGTATTTTCACTTGATTAGTTTAGGCATTTGATATATATAATATATATAATATATATATATATTAACTCACTAGTTCTCGAATTTCTAGAATTTAGACTAATAATTTTCTGCTATTTTTTAGCATGGGTTAACAGAGCTCTTTTTGAGTGATTCCACTTTGAATGGAGAGATAAGACATCCTATTAAATAAAAAAAAATTGTACGATTCAATTTAAATTTGGCTTATTTGGTCATTCCGTGAATTACAGTTTCATGTAGTGAATATGCAGTTTCCTGTAGTAACTACATGATCTCCTGTAGCAGCCTTCCAACATGTATATACTTTCCCATATTCACTCAAGAAGTTTGGTTATTGTTCCTTAACGTTGAATAAAGACCCTAGGCTCTAAATAAATGATTAGGGAAGACTAAAGACCACTCAGGGCTTACATATTTACCCATGCAAAACATTTCAACGATTTGGGCTAATGGACAAATTTATGAAATGGATAATACAATGATGATTTCCACATCCAATGAAATATGTCAATGGATCTAAACTTTTTGAAATGTAATGGTTGACATTTAGTTCATGATCATTTACTTATGCAATTAGAATATGTTTCTTTCTTTTTATTTTATTTCTTGCAATAGGTTAAGGTTTTCATTTTGAACATTTCATTTTCTGCAATTAGTTTAGGATTTAATTCCTTTACATACACTCCATTACATCATGACAACGAATGAAGGACACATTGTATGATGCACATATAGTGTTGATACCTCTTAAGTTGTTATGAACCCTGTGTTGATAATTAAAGTTGTTAGCCTCGAGAATTGCAACATTCTTGTTGCAATACTGAGGTTCATCATTTTTTGGCGTCTTTGTTTGAGAGGTGTCAAAGTATGCATTGTTTTATTCCCTAGTTGATTCATTTCTTTTATTGTCTGCATAAACAAAAAAATTGCATTATGCATATTTCATTTCAAAAATAGACAATTGCATTGCATTAGCATTCTTATTCAAAAAAAGAAAAATTAACAATCCTTCTCCAACACCAACCAGCCTCCACCCCATTTGATCACGTGGTACAGTAAGAGCCACATCACAATTCATTTTTGAAGGTAGAAGGAGAAGAGGTGGAAGAGAAGGAAGAAGAAATTGATGGAAATGTTGAAAATGAAGAATATACTCTTAGATTTCCCATTCAAGATATTGACATCAATGTGCATATGAATAACATCCCTTCATATTTTCTTCCAAACTTTCATGGTCTACGATTAGAGGATTCGAGAAATTTTCTTTTTTAATTTGAAATCCTTTGTAGATCTTATGGTTATTAAAAACTAAAAAATTGAGATTGTTTCAGACAACATTGAAGGATAGAGCTCTTAAATGGTTCATGAGTTTATGGACTAATTCAATAAGATCATAGAATGATATGAAAAACATATTTATAGAAAAATATAAAGATCATGATCTTAATGAAGAAATTTTTAGAATGAATAAAAAAGAGGATGAAAGCCTTGAACATCTAATAGAGAGGTTCATGTATAAAGTTAAGAGGGAAAAACTACATCATTTAGGATCCGACATACTAAAAACCCTCTTACTTAGAACAATTAGGGATGAGTGGATTGATCTTCTTGATCTCATGAGTAGAGGAGATGTATACCAATTATCATTTGAAGAATTTTTTGAAACATGAAAACACATATCAAGAGGAAGGGAAAGAGTAAGTAAATCATCATCAAGATTAATAAGTCAAGCTAAACTTCGAAATTTGTTTGATGACTTTAAAACGTAAATTCTTAGTAATATAATCAAACAAGTAGAAATGTTAAGAATGAAAGATGAGGAAAAGGAAGATGTTGATATTTGTGTTGTCCACGCAGAATCACATGCTAATATTTCCCCTCATTACTAAGGTTGAAGGAAGTTTATTAAGAGGACAATGGAGTAAGTCAATTTCCAATGCAACTATGTTATGTAGTTCCAAGAGGACCATGGAAACCTATTCAACCTAAATGGTGCAAGAGCCTAATTCACAATTTCAAGCTAATGCACATCCATCTCAAAGTAATTGTAACACCCCTTTTCCTTGGAAACCTTGGCCATCTCAACCTCAAAACCAATCTTGGAAACAAGGTTGGAAAGGAACATATGTGAGCCATCCACAATATCCTAAATATTTTCCTCAATATCCTACATACTCAAGTCCATGTTATCCCTACCAGTAACCTCCACCACAACCACAACTCCAACCACATCCATCTCCAATGTTCATTCCCACTCAACTACCTGTACCACCATTTATGAACCCACACAATGAAGTAGCTCAACCCACTTACAATGCTGAGGTAAACACTTCCAAACATATCCTCTTGATCTAAATGGTATTCATCTTAGCTCAGGAAGCATATCACAAAAAAAATATTCTCTTCATATCATTGAAGGAAAACATGCAGAAAAAGAAGATTCAAATGAGAAGACCAAAGAATCATGGGATGCACTTGACAAAGAGAGGACATAAGAATTAGAGATTGGGAAAACACCCTCATATTTACCATCAGATTCTCTATGTGTTCAAGAGAATAATCAGTAAAAATAAGAAAATCTGAAATTCATGGAAGAAGAAGACATACAAGATGATCCAAATTAGCAAGTAGACCAGGGGCATCACAACTATATTGAAATATGGTTCCAGATAGTCACTAAGTTGTAGCAATACTCTCTTCTTCAATTGTGCTTGATATCATCAAAGTTAAAACATTTGGTATCTTACATTCAGGTACAAGTCAAGAATATGTTTCGAGCCTACACATGATTTTATCCATGATTCAATTATGCAACTGGCTCTATTGGAAATATTCCTACACTTGAAAATGATTTTTTTTTTTTTCAAGTAGAGTAGGATAGGAAAAGAAATATAAAATGAAAAATAAGAGAAAGTAAAATAAAATCTCAAGCGAAAATCTCCTTTGAGGCACTTTATATTGGTTTATTGATTGAAAACCTCCATGAGGCAGTCAATGGGTTGGAAAAGAGAGAAAACAGAGAAAAAGAAAATATCTTAGGTGAAAACCTCCTTTGAGGTACCTAGGCATACCTACTAGTTGAAAACTTCATTGAGGTGGATAGTAGGCCTAGAAGAAACAAAGAAGGAAAAATATAAATCTTTGCTCCATGTATCTCTCTCTCATGAATGCAGGGGTTCTCCAACCTTTGCAAGCAACAAAAACAAGTTAGCCACCAAAAGAAGAGATGATCAAAATCCTAGTCAAAGAAGTAAAACTTGGACTTTCTCCTCCTTTGCTCAAATGCTCCAGAAGGACCAAAGCCATGCCAATCCATCACTCTCATCTATTTCCACCATCCACTCATCATTCCCAAGATTTAACCACTTGTTTTCCTTGTTGTTCTAAAATGCTACAAGAAGATCATGTAGTTACTACAAGAAACAAAAATACATAGAGAAGAAAATCATTTTTTTCATATCTTAAAAACCATTCATCTATTTACAAAGTTGTTTAAGGGGGAGATGCATATTGATGATAGTAACATTTCCAAGCAATTTTAGCAAATTCCGGTGCACACTTTTCATGAAATTCACCTCCATAAACTACATCCATTTTTGTTTTTTTCTTGATATTCGTGCATCCATTTGCAAATTTGTTTCATGGGTAGATGCATACGAACGATGGTAACATGCCAAAGAAATTTCAGCAAATTCTAGCACATAGTTTTCGAGAAATCGACCTCCATCACCTACAACCGTTTTTAATCTTTCTTGAGATCTGTGCATACATTGGCCAAGATTTGTTTATGGGGAGGTGCATAAGGATGATGGAAAAATGGTCAGAAAATTTTAGGTCAATCCAATATATAATTTGGGAGATGTGGGTTTAAACAGGCTCCTACAGGGTTTCCTACAGTTACTACAGGATGTCCTTGTTTTCAATAGGAAACTAGTTGAAGGCTATAGGAAGGTACAAAAGGTGAAATGAAGTGTTGGTAATGGGTATGACAGTTGTAAAAAGTGCGAGGAAGGTGAACATCACCAATGGCTCAACCCAACACTCTAAGAAGGTCAGATTTGATCAAGATAGACTTCTCACAGTAACTAGAAGATAGAGGTTTAGAATCACCAAGGTATGAAGACCCATGCAGAAGAAAGAAAAGGAAATTATCACCTTCGGAGGACCATGGATCGATCATCAACTCAGCAACAACATGCATGCCTCTCCGACAACCATAAGGTAGGTACATGTATGCAATATTCTTGACCTCTTATCTTGAGCATATTATAGTTAGAAATTTGTTTTCAATGCATGAGAGATGGGGTTTTATAAGATAAGGATGGGTCAATAGTCTTGGTCACCTTCTACTATTTAATACAACTAACTCCTTCACTCATGCAATGTGGAAAAACCAAATTGGGAAGGGTGATGATTTCGAGAAATGGGGAAAACAGTTAAAAGACGAAATTTGTGTAAAGGTCAAGTCACCATAGCACTCTAAGCCCTCCATCCACTTCATATCAACTATTTATCCATCATTCATCCATCCAATTTCAAAAGAAAAAAATAATATTTTTCAAGAACAAACCCTACACTTTGTCTCACTGTGAAAATTTCTTGAAAAAAACACACAAAGCACATTCTCTCTATTTTCACAAACCTACACTACTCCCTTTGAGCCCTAGCATCATCCTCCAAACCCTTTAAATCATTTCTTATCACTCCCATATAGTTAGAAGACCCTGAAAGAGAATGAATGACTACAACAGGAAGGAAAAATGCAACTACAAGAAGGAAGAAATGAACAAATTGTGCTAAAACCTAAAATGGCAGTGCCTAAGAGAGACCTAATCAAAACAGAGAACTCTAAAGCCATTAAAAAGTCATCTATGCTTCAAAAGAGAAGAAGAAGGCAAAAAAAGGTAAGAAGGCATTCACCATAAAAATAAAACTCAAATTGTAGTGATGAAAAGAGTCTTTCCAAGAAGTCTCTAATCTCTTTCTAGATTTTGTCAAAGACCTAAAAGATGTTATAGAAAGGGGAGAAAGGCATGGAAGTCAATTTGAGGGCCTACCCGAGGCTCAAACTATAATTTTTGCTCAGAACAGGTTTAAACAGGCTGCTACACGGTTTCCTGTAGTTACTACAGGGTGTCCTAGTTCTCATCTAAAGGTCTTTTGAAGGTTTCAGAGGTGCCCAAATGGTGGAAAAAGGTACCAGGAGGTTGGAAAAGGATGTGGAAGACCTTTCCAAACTAAAAAATATTCAATAACCCATCTTGAATAAGGGGGAAAAGGCAGACTAATGGTTTCAAGAAACACTGTGATTTTTCTATGAACAAACAGTGTTGGAAAAATGAGTGAAAATAGAATGAAGGATTCAAGGAAGATGCTATGAATGAAATCGATCTACAAGTCAAAATATTTCACTTGCAAAGACGAAAGTTATGCTTTTTTTCTTGAAAGACTGCTAAACAATCATGAAAAATACAACTACATTTTTGTGTTTGTCCTTGCAGAACTTACAACCAAGATTCTTAAGATAAAGCACTGATGAATGCACCAGAGGGATGCAACCAAGGCCATGAATCAAGCATAATGAGGTCACTAAGTTGGAGGATGAGCAACACTTTCAGCAGAGGAGTATGATGGGCCTCTAAACTAGACATAAATTAAGGTCCATCTCACCATCCTTCAACACATTAAACCTCTCTTTTTGCATTACATAATGTATTTTCAACTTTAATATGTTCATTAGGAAGGTTTATGGATAATTTCATATTTGTGCCTAATATTGTTTATTTTTGTGGAATATTATGAGAATATTGGGTAGATTATAAAGATTTGGAGGAGGAGAAAGTTTAGGGATTTTCTCCCTACTACAAGAGGATCAATATTAAATAATAAATCAAAAAGATATTCAAAAATAATTTCACAGATCCAGGAGCTCCAATGATTGAGAAAATCTAAGAATGTGGTCCTTGTCATTTAATGCAGATTCCTAATATTGGGAACCGTATCCACTAATTAATGGATTCTGGTGGGGAAATCTTCCTCCTTTCATGGGGAATTTTTCCTAATCACTTTGCATAACTACCAAGTCAAATTTTCCTCTAAGGGTGGATTTTTCTTACTCTTATTGTGGAGAGAACTCGTAGTTCTATAGCTCCATTTTCATTTCTTGTAGGGATGTAATTGTATTGATCGAAATAATGAAGATTGGTGCCAAGTTCTGTTAGGTCCCTATACTTATAAATCTCGGTCTCCTCCATAGGACTCTAAGTTTCCTTAGATTGTCCATCCAAGGAGCCTGAGAGCCCTTTTTTATCATTTATTTTTCTTCATTTCACTTCTTACTCACATGCATCTCTTGTTTGTTTTTTTTTTTTTTTCTATTTATGCATTTAGTATTGATGATTTCTTGTTGTAGGATTGGGTTAAATGGTTGAAGTAAGTTCTTTTGAAAGACCAAAAACATCATTTAATACTTGTAACAATTTTGGAAGGTCATAGTAATCATTGAGTTACTTGGATTAGTTTGCGTATTCCGAAATCTAGAATTTTGGAAGTCCTTTGTGGAAAATAACAGTAAATTTATGCTATTTTTGAGAGCATGCTAAAAATATTCAATTGAGTTGATTCTACATGAATTATATCATAAAAAAACTCTATTTAATAAAAAAAATTACCCCACTACATTTTCACTTGATTAGCTTAGGAATTTGATAGATTTATTAGCTCACTAGTTCTCGAATTTCTAGATTTTATACTAGTAATTTTCTGCTATTTTTTAGCATGCGTTAACAGGGGTATTTTTGAGTGATTCCACTTTAATTGGAGAGCTAAGACATCCTATTCAATAAAAAAATTTGTCCCATCAAATTTGGATTTGATTTTATTAGTCATTCGGTGAATTATATTTTCCTATAGTAAATCTACAGTTTCCCGTAGTAACTACATGATCCCCTGTAGCAGCCTTCCAACATGTATATACTTGCCCAGATTCACTCAAGAATCTTGGTTATTGTCCTTAATTGAATAAATACCCCTAGGTTGTAAATCAATGATTAAGGACAACTAAATACCACTAAGGACTTGCATCTTTACCCATGCAAAACATTTCATCGATTTGGGCTAATGGATAGATTTATGAAATGGATAATACAATGACAATTTCCAAATCCAACGAAATATTTCAATGGATCTAAACTCCTTGAAATTTAATGGTTGACATTTAGTTCATGATATTTACTTTATGCAATTAGAATATGTTTCTTTATTTGTATTTTCTTTCTTGAAATAGGTTAAGGTTTCCATTTTGAGCATTTCATTTTCTGCAATTAGTTTAGGATTTGATTGCATTACATGCATTCCATTATATCATGAAAACGAAGGAAGGACACATTGTATGTTGCACATATAGCGCTAATACCTCTTAATTTTGTACGAACCCCGGGTTGATAATTAAATTTGGTAGCCTCAGGAGCTGTAACATTTTTGTTGCAATACTGAGGCTCATCACATAGCTAAGCAGGAGCATCTGCAACCCACTTTTACACATTGACCAACTCAAAACCACTTTTCATCCCTCCAATACTTATTCCTCTAGATCTACTCGGTATTCCACATGATGACCATCTCTGAAAACTTATCAAGAACCATGCATACTTTACTCTCACCAACCTCTACAGGTTCTACATTTCTGTTCACTGACCGACCACACCTACAACTGGGTTGATCATCTGTGCTTCATGTTGACAATTCACTCTCTACCTTCTCCCAAGAGCCACAATGCTGACAAGGGGAAACACCCCCATGCTGGAAGTGAACCCTCAGTGCAACGAGTAAATATGTATTCAACATTCTCAGTTATTTTAACTTCCTCCTAACTTTTTATTTCCTTTGAACACTACAACACTACTCTTATTTTAAATCTCTGCATGGTTTAATGTTGCAGCTGAAAGGGTTCCAGGTTCGCCAGTTTGAAGGCCACCGTTTCAGAGATGGGTTGTGTCGAGGCCTTTGTTGACCCACATGCTACCATACCTATCGTGGTTGTAAAAGGGGTTGTTTTTCTTTCCCTCTAGTGGTCCTCGAACAAAATTTAACATTGTGGTTCACTAACACTCAGTCAATGGTTTACCAACTACGAGGGTCTATTATCAATTTTACAAAAGCAAGGGTTTTGACATGCCTATGCCTCAGGGGTTTTGCAACTCCTTTCCAGAATGGAGACTCGACCTTCTTTCTAGGAGCTACAAGCCTGACAAACCATAATCCCCCACCAGAGAAAGGGAACTCTTTGTCCAAGAGGTAATTCTATTTCCACTACAAAATACTTCAAATTTTGTCCTTCACAATATTCACTGTGTTCAAGGAAAGTCAATATTGTTCTAAATGCCTCTTTTGCAATGTTTGACACAGTCCAGGGTTTCATGTTGCAGGGTTTGTGCGATGTTATTTTCCATATCACGGGTATCGGAGTGTATTCCTAGCCATGTTGAGCCACACTTTTAGGTGAAAAATGGATTTTTCCCATTCCTTTCTAAGTGGGTGGAAACAAATACTATTTTCGCTTCTTTTGAAAATATCTATTGAAAGGGTTTTGAGTTTCGAACATTAGTTGTGAACGTCTAAAGTTATGAGTGTGAAGGGTTTTTGATTCAGTTTTTATTTTGTTGCAATTAATTTATTTGATAGGATTGATTGTTATTTGTAAAGGGTTAATTCTTGCATACGGTTGGTTGTGCTCTAGACAAGGTTTATTTTTCTGTAGAAACAGTTAATTGTTCTCTTTTATGTAAATTTTTCTCTAGGGATTGAACCCTAGATGTCAATCTACTCGACCATCCTCGCATTCTAACCCTCTAATTTTGTTGACATGAACCAATTTTTTGTGTATTGTTTTGATAGATTGCAACACTACATCTTCACCCATATCAATATTACTTCGTAAATATGTCTATTTGCATGGTTTTCACTCATGTCCTTTCAATTGTTGTTGTCTGGAAAATACCTTTATTATCTCTTATCATTTCGATTCTCGTAGTCATGTATAAATTAATTTCTTGTTGTTAGATTGTTCTTTTGGTTTTTTATTCGAATTGATTTGAAGGGAATGGCTTCATGTTGTTTTAACTATCCTTTAGATTATGAATTGAAATAAAAAATATTTGCAGATGTATCTTTCATGTCCATAAGGTAAGGATCTATTTTTAACAATGTTATATGCGACACAAAATATAAAAGTTTTGTTTGATATATTTTTTCCCTCATTGTTATTGATTTTGTTAGTGAAAATTGGATCTTAGATAATGTCGTTCTCTGTTGTCTTTCAGACTTCATATTTTTAAGTTTATCCATATACTTTGCATAGCAGCAACCTGTACCTCCTTGTTATGGGTCAACCAATATCACAATCGTTGGCTTAAAATCCTACAATTGTCACTTCACAGTGGCATAGATTCATCCTACCTATTCTCGAAAGGAGACGTACAAGCAAAGGGAGAATACAAATTAATGGTTTTTATGGTAAATTACATCAACATAGAATTTTGAAACTATGTCCCTTTTATAAATTTATTTATGCAGCATATTAAATGTAGTCATCCCTTTCCCTTTAGTTTCTAAGTTAAGCCTAGAAATTACTAATGGATTCACTTTTCTTTCTATAGGCAATTAGATTCAAATTGAATCAATGGTTTCTTGTCACTGAAACAAGAACATAATTCTATGCTTACAGTGGCCATGTATGACGTCAAAATATTTTATGTGGTCATATTTTCTCATCAATTATGATTTAAAAAAAAAAACATAAATTTATTCACAAAAGCTTAAAAGTGTTTTTGATTTTTCTTTTGAATAAATTATATTCATCTATTATTATTCAATGTCAATTATAGCATCAAACAAAACATAATTACAATTTACGATTAATTTTATTAAAATAAAAAACTAAAATTAAAATAAAATTTCTCTAATTATGCAATTTTGGTAGTCTTCAAATTCTATCTATCTAGTACTATGATGGTGTGAACTGAACCTATCCAATACTTGCATGAATGTTTTTAGACTTCCTTTTTTTCATGTACATTTGTTTTTTGAATCGCTCTTACCTTTTCCATACCCATATCATTTCCATAACTTCTCTAATTTTACTAAGAAATAGTCACTAGCTTTCCTAATATCCCTTCTTCAATCGAGTGAAAAATAATTGTACATCCTTCCCATTTGATTTCTATTATGATCACCTAACCTTGGGAAAGAATTAATGAATTAATTTTGTAGATTCTAACATTCGGTGATGCACTGCATTGTTTGTTGATATATCTTTCATGTCCATAAGGCAAGGATCTGTTTTTAACTATGTTATATGTGACGCAAAATATAAAGGTTTTGTTTGATATATTTTTTACCTCATTACTATTGATTTTGTTAGTCAAAATAGGATCTTATATAATGTCCTTCTCTATTATACAATATCACAACCATTTGTGAAAAACAACTTTCTCTCGTTCCTTTCTCTGCACAAGGTTAATTGTTGCATACGGTTAGCTATCCTCTTGACAGGATTGATTGTTCTATAGAAATGGTTAAATTTTTATTTTATGTTAATTGTTCTCTAGGGACTGAACCCTAGATTTCGATATTCTTTGCTTTCTTGGGGTTATAACCCTCAAATTTCGTCGACACGAACTAATTTTTTGTGTATTTGTTTAGTAGATTACAACACTACATTGCCACCCCTATCAATCTAACTTCGTAAATATGTGTATTTTCATGGTTTGCACTCAAGTCCTTTCAATGGTTGTTGTTTGGTGAATACCTTTATTATGTCTTATCATTTCAGTTAGCATAGTGCTCTATGAATTTTTGTTGTTGTTGTTAGATTGTTATTTTGAGTTTTTATTTGAATTGATTCGAAGTGAATGGCTCCATGTTATTTTAACTATCTTTTATGATTATGAATTGAACTCAAAAATATTTGATATATTTTTTCCCACATTACTATTGATTTTCTCAATCAAAATCAAATCTTATATAATTTCAATCTCTGTATCCTTTCGGGCTTCATCTTGTTAAGTTTATCCATATACTTTGCACACCTGCGTCCTGCACCTCCTCATTATGGGCCAAGAAATATCACAACTGTTGGTTAAAAATTTTTCAATTGTCACTTCACAGCACCAATACTTGTCTTGTTGATTTTTGAAAAGAGATGTAGAACATTTTTTGAAGAATAAGCGATATACAGGCAAAGGGAGATTTCAAATTAATGATTTCTATGCTAAATTACATCGACATAGAAATTTGAAACTTTATCCCTTCTATAAAAAAAAATGTGTTTCATATTAAATTTAGTCATCCCTATCTCTTTATTTTTTAAGTTAAGCCTAGATATTACTAATGGATTCACTTTTTTTCTATATGGAATTAGATTCAAATTCAATCAATGGTTTCTTGTGACTCTAACAAGAACATATTTATATGCTTAGAGTGCCCATGCATGGCGTGAAGTTATTTGTTGTGGTTATATTTACTCATCCATTGTGAATTGTTTTTCAAAATTAAAGCTATTCACAAAAGCTTCAAAATTGTTTCTGATATTTCTTTTACATGAATTATATTCAATGTCAATTCTAGAATAAAAAAAAAACATAATGCCCATTTTTGATTAATTTCATTAAAAAAAACTAAAATTAAAAGCAGTAAGTTACAAATAATGGGATAATCATGTAGGTTATATATAACTAGTAAATTGCAGCAGCTAGTTTGTTTACAATTTGAACAATCACAATTTTTTGTGGCAAGCAACAATGCCTTACATAAAACACAGTTGATCGCAAGATGCACAACCAATGTGGCCAAACCTCCTCCAGACATTAACGAAAAAAATGTTGCCACTGCTAGCTAACGAAAACCCCAACCGAAATAACTTCAACCATCAAATGGAAACAAATCCCAACGTTGTTCCACAAACATATCCCATTCAACCCAAAAAAACAACATCTAGAACAGTGGACCGATTCGGCCTTTCAAAAATATAACAAAAGATGTTATCAAATAGAAAAAATACCCCAATATGGTTGCAAGCACTATAGTCAGCGTTGTTTCCTATTCCCTTCATCCTGACACCTAAAAAAAAATTATTCTAGTCGATCTTTGTAACGTGAGACAACATGTCCAAACGACCAGGTCAACAACAAACACCTTACAGCCATGGTCCATTGATGGAATCTACTAGCTTTCCCCCTTCCCAACGCCCATTTCTTTTCCATTTTTAATTTTTTTTTTATCTTTACCTTATAAGTTTCCCCCTCTTCCTTCATTTCGCTAATTGTTAACATTCCTATTCCGTCTTTCATTTCATTTATACAACTTAACTGAAATGCATATTTAAAATCAAATCATATATAATTTTAATTTTTCAACCATATTAAAATTTGTTAAAGCCAGAACTTTAAATTATATTCAACAATCGTTCAATATTTCTTTAACAATGTTATTTAACGTTTGTTTAACGCTTTTATTTAACGTTTGTTTAACATCTATATTAAATTTTTGGTTTAATGTTTAACATTTTTAGTTAATGCTTCTTTAACATTTAATATTAAATTTTAAACTTTTTTAGTTAATGCTTATTTAATGTTTATATTAAATGTTTAATGTTTCTATATTTCATGTTTAGTGTTTGTATATCTCATGTTTATATTTGAGGTCTATGTTTAACATTATCTTGATATTTAATGTTAACGTTTAAAATATGTTGACACCTAATCATTGGGATTGGGTGAATATGTGTAAAATAGTGTAAATATAAAATAGGGAGAGTTGGAATATGAAGAGACACTAGGAGATGAAGCCCAACAGTCTCTCCCTCCATGTATATATCTATGATCAACCTTAATGCAAAAATCACAATTCATTTGAGGAGTTACCTCTTGGCCTGACATGGTATCAAATCCAACTCCATTTTTCGCTTTCCTCTCTGCCCTTGTAACTCACTCTTGCCTATGTTCTGCCTATTTTACAGAACTGACACCTCTTCCATTGCTCCATTCTCTACGTTAAGCACTAACATACATTGAAATATGTGTTGTTGGAGGTTGTTGGAGGATTGTGTCTATGTTGTTAGAAGTGTTGTGGTGCAGTGAGTCTCCTCTATGTTGCGTGAACAACGTACTGATATGTGTTATGTCAATTGTTTATGACTGTGGCATTCAAACTGTGGCATTGAATGAGTTATTGATAGTGGTATTACCTTGAGTTATCTGTTATATATATGTTGAACGTTTTGTTGTATATGTGTTGAAACGTTGGTCCATATACTTATATTTAAAAGCTTAAAATAAGTTATGCTATCCACTATGCATTGAATGTTGTCCATTGCATCTTGCCCATCATACATTGAACGTTGTTGCATGTATTACATACCACCTCGAATCCTCATGCATTAAACACTATCCTGACATCATCACCTCCTCCGATAGTCATACCTCCCACCGCCACTATATACCACCAGTTTTTAATATATAACGTTGGCCTTGAATGTTGTATATCACGATGAACATAGTGTGTATAACTCCCTTCTCAGTTATATAACTCTCCCACTATAATACCATACCACTGTTAAGCACCGCTTTCCCTCTGTAATACCTCCCACTCTCATACGTTCATGTTACATCATATTATATACCCCACTACCTCCATTGAATGACATATAACCTCAGTCATTACACCCTTCCCAACTCGATAATATCACTCCAACTTTCATTTTTTTATAGCTGTGCTTTTATATAACATATTCTCGTACCATAATATATACTACTTGGTATTTCCTCCCCATGCCATCATGGGATACCACTGTGGTTCCACTACAATAATACCGTCCATCATCTAGTCAATATGCTCTGCACCATATTTCCCGATTCCGCAAACTGCCCTTCGTGGGCTTGTTACCAACATGCTCCACCGCTCCATCAGATTATACCTCACCTTGAAACAATTCATTTCATATGTTATATGTTGAGAAATGGAAACAATAAATTCTAGTTTAATTTGTGCTTGAATTAAACTATGAATTAAATTCGAATTCTATTCTCATAGCAACTTAAAATAGTTAAATTAAGTTTATTAAACTTACTTAACTTAGGAAATTCAAGTTTTTAGTCTTTTGGAAGTCATGTATATGTCCTCCCTACTTTGTAGGAGTCCAGTGTTAGTTAATTGTGAGTTGTAAAATAGAAGAATCAGTTTCATGAGTCACTTCAGTTAAATTAGTTCTCAAACTCATTGATAGAAGTAATAGTGAGTTAACAATCAGTGGTGACAATAATGAACTCCACCAGTGCTACTCTAGTTAACTGCATATTTACTCATCAAAAACTCATGCATGTCGATTCTGAGAAAGATCTAGTTGAGAGTAGAGTGCAGGGACAATGTACTATTTGTTTTATATTTTTCTGAGTTGCACTAATGGTGCATGTAATCAGGAATTGATCCTTAAAGGGTTGCCTAGTTTTCAGAGGCTTTATTTCCCTTTAAATACAAGCTATCTTCCATAGGAATTACACATTGGAATAGAGACTTGGAGATCTTTTGAAGAGGCTAGGGTTTCGCCTTTAGCTTGCTTATGAGTTGGAGATTGAATTTGATGAGTGTTGGGATTGTTCTAGAGAGAACAAGCATTGTAATTTCATCTTGATTTTCCAGATTAATACAAAA
>APFE031597629.1:168945-187740 GCA_000404065.3 Pinus taeda
AGAGAGGTACACTAGATACATGGCACTTATGGGTGCATGTGTTGTGATAGAGCCATCTTCCTTTCAGGAAGCATTTCAACAATTGGTTTGGGTTGACGCAATGGTGGAGGAGTATAACTCCATAGTTCGAAACAATGTTTGGGATGTGGTCATGAGATCGAAGGACAAGTTAGTTGTGAGTTCCTATTGGATTTACAAGGTAATGAAAGCTGCAGATGGTAGTGTGGAGAAGCATAAGGCCATATTTGTGGTCCGTGTCTTTTCATAGGTAGAGGGGATTGATTATGATGAGACCTTTGCTCTTGTTGTAAGATACTCATCAATCATATCTATTTTGGCACTATAAGCACAGATGGGTTGGAAGATCCATTAGATGGATGTGAAGACTTCCTTCCTCAATGACATGATTGAGGAAGAGGTGTACATAGAGCAACGAGAAGGTTTTGAAACCTTGGACCATGAGTTGCATGTGTGCCAACTCAAGAGAGCATTGTATGGGCTGAATTAAGCCCCCTGTGCTTGGTACACTAGGATAGATAGCTACTTCACTCGGTTGGACTTCACGAAGAGTGAAGTGGATATGAACCAGTATCACATAGTGGTGGAAGGTAAGCTATTGATTGTTGTATTTTATGTAGATGATATCATACTGACAGGTGATGAGAAGCTCATCAAATATTTCAAGGAGGACATTGCAAGAGAGTTTGAGATGAAGGACATGGGGCTTATGCATTACTTTCTTGGCATGGGTGTATGGCAAAGAAATGGGGAGTTTTATGTATCAAAGGAAAGTATGTCAATGAGATACTTAGGAGATCATGCATGGATAGAAATAAATCCATGGAGACTACTCTAGTTGGTAACTGGAGGAAGGAGGATGCTACTTCAGGGGAAGTAGTCGAAACTATTGTTTACAGGAAACTTGTGGGTTCACTCATGTACTTCGCGAACACGTGACTGGATATGTGCTATGTAGTTAACCAGCTTAGTCAAGCAGTGGTTAGGAATACCAAGCTGCATCAAAAGGCGGAAAAGCATCTATTGAGATACCTCATAGGCACAACTCAGTTTAGGTTATGGTACAAAATGATAGAGGGAGTGAAGCTTCAAGGCTTCACAGATGCAGATTGGGCACAAATTCCATTTGACAGGAAGAGCACATCAAGAGGGATCTTTAGTATTGGGTTAGTGATAATTTCCTGGTACAACAGGAAACAAATGTTGGTTGCACTTTGTTCGGTAGAGGCAGAGTACATGACTGCAAGTCAGGAAACATGTGAGGCCATCTGGATGAGAAAGATCTTGGTTGGTTTGTTTGGTCAATAGATGGATACGACAATTATTTATTGTGATAATTTGAGCTGTGTCAAACTCTCTAAAAATCTAGTATTACATGATCGGTCCAAGCATATTGATATCCAATATCATCATCTTAAAGATTGTGTATTGAGGAGGATCATGTTGTTAGATTGTGTTCCCATGGAGGATCAAGATGCTGACATCTTGACAAAGTCATTGTAAATATGTAAATTGGACTTTCACAGAGACAGGATCGGGGTAGTTGATAATCCCTTTCTTGTTGAGAGGGAGTATTGAGAAATGACAATAAGAAATTCCAATTTAATTTGTACTTGAATGAAACTATGAATCAAATTTGAATTCTATTCTCATAGCAACTTAAAATAGTTAAATTAAGTTTATTAAACTTACTTAATTTAGGAAATTCGAGTTGGAAGCCTTTCGGAAGTCATGTATATGTTCTTCCTACTTTGTAGGAGTCTAGTGTGAGTTAATTGTGAGTTGTAAAATAAAAGACTCAGTTTCATGAGTTATTTTAGTTAAATTAGTTCTCAAACTGATTGACAAAAGTAATAGTGAGTTAACAGTTAGTGGTGACACTAATGAACTCCACCAGTGCTACTCTAGTTAATTGAATATTTACTCATCAGAAACTCATGCATGTCAATTATGAGAAAGACTGAGTTGAGACTAGAGTGTAGGGACAGTGTACTATTTGTTTTATATTTTTCTGAGTTGCACTAATAGTGCATGCAACCAGGAACTGATCCTTAAGGGATTTCTCATTTTTTAGGGGCTTTATTTCCTTTTAAATAAAAGCTATCCTCCATAGGAATTACACATTGGAATAAAGACTTGGAGAGCTTATGAAGAGGCTAAGCTTTGGCCTTGAGCTTGTTTATGAGTTGGAGATTGAATTTGCTGAGTGCTGGGATTGTTCTAGAGAGAAAAAGCATTGTAATTTCATCTAGATTTTTCAGATTAATACAAAACAAATAGTGTGGTTTTGAGATGTGGCTTTCCCTAGATATTTATTGTGTTATGTGCCTTTGGTTCTCTTCCTCTATTGATTATTTTTTGCTTGATGTTTATGGGCTTCCGTTAAATTGCATTAGCTTGTGAATCTTCAACATTTTATACATTATCCTACCATACGTTAAACTACCTCCATACGTTGTATAACAAATTCCCCCATATACACCCTCCCCTGAATATTTTGTTATGTAACCAACTCACAAAATAGAAGAAAAGAGAGATCAACGACTTGAAAATAAGCCTCTTCAAGGGGAAAACCTCCTTTACATTACACAAATGAACAATTCTTGGATGATATAAATGAAAAGACCTCATTTCTATATATAGGAGTATAAGGGGTCACAATATAGTCAAAGACAACATAACAATAATAATGTAAGGGCACAACAATAACAATAGTGGGCTTCTATGGGGCACAATAATAACAATATGGGGAAAACATAGGCACAACAATAACAATAAGGGGATACGATGACAATAATAATAAGGGAATACATTAGTATTATAGGGACCTAATATGCCCCTCTCCTTCAGAAAATTGTTGTCCTCAATGCTTGAGTACTTCTAGATGCTTCTGTATAAAATTCTCATCCTTTCATGTTGAATCTTCAGCGGGTAAGTTCTTCCACTTGATGAGATACTTTGAAATTGACTGATTTTGTAGTTCCTGAGTTCTTATTTCTGTGACTGCTTTAGGTTCCAATATGATTTTTTCTTCCTTGTCAAGTTCTGGCAATATTGTTTGAACTAGGAGCTTGTCACCTATAATCTTCTTTAAGCATGAAACATGGAAAACTAGGTGCACTCAGGAAGCTGTAGGAAGCTTCAATTTGTATGCTATAGTACCAATATTTTGCAACACCTTGTATAGACCATAATACTTTGCTGATAATTTATTATCCTTCTTAGCTTGCTTGAGGGACATTTGTTTGTATGGTTGTAGCCGTAGAAATACCTAGTCACCAACATCAAAACTTCTTTTGCTGCGATGTTAATTTGCCTATTCTTTCATTCTATTCTGCACCAAAGTGAGGTTATCCTTTAAGAGTTGGAGAACTTGTTGTTTATGCTCAATGTGATCTTCCACTACTTGAACCTTAGAACTTTCTCTTAAATATGATATGATGGACGGTGGATGATATCCATAAAGTGCCATAAATAGGGTCATTTTTGCTGCAGTATGTAAGGAATTGTTATACCACCACTTAGCCAGAGGTAACCATTTGACGCATTGTGTCTGTTTATCAGATATAAAGCAACAAAGATATCCTTCCAAAAGTTTATTCACTATCTCAGTTTTCCCATCGGATTGAGGATGATAAGATGGAATATGAGCTAACTGAGTACCCAAACAAGAAAATAATTTTGTCCAAAAATTTCTAGTGACAATGGGATCTCTATCACTTATAATAATATTTGGGTTTCCATGTATCTTTTGAATTGTTTCCATAAATGTAGTAGCAATTGTCTGGCTTTAAAAGGATGAGATAATGCACAAAAGTGTGCATACTTGGTAAGTCTATCAACTACCACCATGATGACACTCTTTCCTTTACACTTCAGTAAACCTTTGATAAAATCCAATGAAACTTCCTCCCAACGTTGACTTGGAATGGATAAAGGTTATAATAGACCTAAGGTCTTAATTGTTTCAACTTTATTTTTTTGGCAAACCAAGCATTCCGCCAAAAAATTTTGAATATCTGATTTATGGCCATCCCAAAAATATTCCTTCTTAACCCTGTGGTAAGTTTTTAAAATTCTTGATTTCCCTCCTAAGGGAGAGGTGTGCAATTCCATAAGAATCTTTTGTTTGACTTGAGAATTCTTACAGAGGTATAAGCGATCTTCGTACCATAACGAGTAATTTTTCTAGCTAAATCTATCAGATGTATTGGGGTCTTGTTGTATCTTTTAAATAAGTGCCCACACTTATTCATTTTTTCTTTCATCTCTTTCTACATTTATCCAATCTAGTTGGATAATAGAAATGGCACAAAGCAATGCTTCCACATCCTCATCCTTTCTTGAGAGTGCACCTACAAAAACATTTTTCTTCCCTTTTTTGTAGATGATTTCAAAGTCATAACCCAACATATTTGTGACCCATTTTTGTTGCTCTTCTGAAAATAATATTTGTTCTAAAAGGTATTTAAGACGATCATGATTTGTTTTTACCTTGAAGTGTCTTCCCATTAGGTAAGGTCGCCATTTCTTAAGTGCATGTAGTATTGCCAATGTTTCCTTCTCATAAATAGCTTTGTGTAAATACCTTCCTTTCTTTCGATGACTTTTGAAAGCAATGGGTCTTTATTCTTGCATTAAAACAACACCAATTCCATTTCGTGAGGCATCACATTCCACAATAAAGGTTTTTGTGAAGTTTGGCGTAGAAAAGACTGGTGCTTGGCACATTTACTCTTTAGGATGTTCAAAGGATTTTGTTGCTTCTAGAGTCAAAGAAAATGAATCTTTCTTTAGTAATAATGTTAGAGGTGTTTCTATTCTCCCATAATTCTTAAAAAACTTGCGATAATACCCTGTCAACTTGATAAATTCTCGCAGATGCTTTATGGATGTGGGGATTTTCCATTCCTTAATGGCTTTAATTTTCCTAGGGTCTACCTTAACACCTTCATGAGATACAATATGACCCGAATAATCCACCTCTTGTACTCCAAAGAAACATTTGGAGGTTTTTGCATATAATTGTTTCTCATCCAATAGTTTGAGCACTCTATCAACATGTTGAAAATGATCCTTCCAAGACTTGCTATAGATTAGTATATCATCAAAAAATACTAACACAAGTTTTCTAAGGAAGGGTTTGAAAATTGAATTCATCAAACCTTGAAATGTGGAAGGTGCATTGGTAAGGCCAAAAGGCATGACCAAAAATTGATAATTACCGTCATGAGCTCTAAATTTTGTTTTCAGAATGTACTCAATCTTCATTCTGATTTGATGATATCTTAAATGAAGGTCCAACTTGGTGAAATAAATTGCTCCATGCAATTCATTTGATAATTCATCAATGACAGGAATGAGAAATTTATCTCTAATAGTGAGCTTGTTGAGCTCCGTATAATTTGGACACATGCGCCATGATCCATCCTTCTTGTGCACCAATACTACTGGAGACGAGAAAGAACTTTGACTAGGGTGAATTATACCAGACTCTAGCATTTGTGCAACCATACGTTCAATTTCATTATTTTATGCATAGGGTATCTATAAGACCTGATGTTTGGAGGAACACTTCTTGGAATAAAATGAATAGAATGATCATGATCACTAATAGGTGGGAGGCCTTTGGGAGTCTCAAATACCTTGGAATGATTGTCCGAGAATTTTTGGAGATTTGGAGAAATAGATGATTTCATTGTAGGAACCTCTAAAGAAATATAATTGTGCAATTATGCCACATTATTATTTATTTAGAAGCTCTGTCATGCTGTTAGAGATGATTATCTTTCCTAAATTCCCTGCGATACCCCTTAATTGAACTTCCTTTCCTTTTGAAAAAATTTCAAGAAAAGTTCTTGAAAATTAAAATCTATTGTACCCATAGATTGTAGCCATTGGACTCCTAGTAAAACATCAACACCACCCATTGGCATGGAAAGAATTGGACTATCAAAAGATATTCTCCCATGGATAACTTGATATTATGGCACTTTCGAGAGAAATTTATGGTTCTTCCATTTGCAACCATCACTTGACACTCTGGTGCTAGATATAGGAAGCAATTCAATTCCTTTGCTATCTTACAATGAATAAAATTATGGGTACTACCCGAATCAATCAAAACTGTTACCTTTTTCTTCGTGATATGTCCTTCTATCTTGATAGTTTGAGGAGCGGTTATTTTGGCCAATGCATTTCAAGATATGGTCAGATTCATTTCATTTTTCTCTAGAATTTGTTCCCAGTGTGTATCCTCTTCTTTTGATGTTTCTTGTTCCTTTTCTTCTTCCTCTTCACAATATATGTAAAATAATTTCTTCTCAACACACTTATGACCTTTAGTGTATTCACTATCAAAACTGTCACAAAGCCCTTTTACTCTTTTTTCTTGCAATTGTTGTGGTTTCAACCTTGTAGGTTGTGAAAGGTTAGGAGCAACAAAACTTCCATGTTTATAGTTGTGATTGGTAAGCTTTCTTGTTGCCATAATTTTGCTTTCAATTTTTCTTTCCAACTTGAATGCATTCTCCAATGAATCAGGTTCCCAAAGGAGAACCTCATGTTGGATGTTATCCTTTAAAGTCCCTATGAACACATCAATCCTATGCTCCTTTGGAATATATTTAACCCTTATATTCAATTTTTGGAAGTCCTCAAATGTGCTCCACCATTGAACCCTTTTGTTTGAGATTTATCAATTGTCTAAAAAAGGTGTTTCTTTTTGTATCCTCATAATGTGCTATCATTTCTTTAATAAAAATTTCCCAATACAACTGATTGGGTTCCAAATATAAAGTTGCAATGTGTACCTTTTGTGTGTTTTGCACATTATCGAGATCAAAATATTGCTCCATCTGTAGTATCCATGTTACGTGATCCTTGCCATCAAAATTTCTCATATAGATCTTTGGAACATGGTGGGTCTTCAATCCAACATTAGAGTCTATGAAATCTTGACTAAAATTTATTTTACTCTCATCATGAGTTTCCTCTACTACCTTTTCACCATTAGGAAGCATTTCTTGTAGCAACTTAGCAAACCTCCTTTCAAACCTTCCATGTATTTCTTCAAATCTTCAATGTTTACTTCTAAACCATCCATATTAGATTCCATGCCATCCATCTTAGCTTCTACTACTTTTTATGAGAGTGAAATTTGTTGCACTTGGACTCGTAATTTTGATATAATGTGTTGCATTTCTTCCCCTTCTTCATGAGTCATGCTAGAGCTTTCAGGTTGCTTATTAGTTGTTTCCATTTTCTTTCTCTGGGGCATCAATTAATGATAATTATGCTTCACTATGTCCTTTGAATTCCTTCAAATTATTTTTTCACACCAAACTTATGCCAAAATTTAAAAATACTACACACCATTTTTGGCTTTGTAGGGGCTTGATATTGAATCTATTGTATCTCTGTAATTTCAGATCTTCAAGGTGTGAAATTTCTTCCTGTGGTAGCACTATGAGTCCTCATTCCAACCCAACAAATATGATTAAGATTGGATTCTCCAAGAAAGATTTATTCCAAATATCCCACAATGACATTTTTACGAAATTTCAATCTCATGATTAGAGAGAAAGTTATGATGATTTTCCGTAGGTCACCTATTTGAGATATATTTCGGGAGCCTGCAAGAACCCTAACTTCCTTGGATCAAGAGAATCTCTGAAATTCATACCTGAGGTTCATCAATATTTCGGATCAAATGGGTTTTAATTTTAGGTTCTGAAGTGTCGTAGAAAATATGTTATAGAAAAAATTTGATGTTGACCTATTTAAAGCAATGAAACCCTAGAATCCAAATCTCTTATACCAATTATTATTCAACTAGCTCACAAAATAGAAGAAAAGACAGATCAACGACTTCAAAATAAGCCTCATGCATTAAACCCTGGACTGACATCGTCACCTCCTCCCACAGTCATACCTCCCACTGCCACTGTATACCACTGGTTTTTAATAAATAACATTGGCTTTAAACATTGTGTATCATGGTGACCACAGCGTGTCTAACTCCCACCTTAGTTATATAACTCTCTGCTATATATCTATCGCACTGTAATACCATACCATTGTTAAGCACCGATCTCCCCATACCAGTACTAAGCACTACTCTCCCACTGTAATACCTCCCACAGTCATACATTTGTGTTACATCATTTTATATATATCGTGTTATATACCACACTGCCTCCATGTCATATAACCTCGGTCATTACACCCTTCCCAACACGGTAATACCACTCCAACTCTCATTTTTTAATAGTTGTGCTTTTATATACCATAATATATACTACTTGGTATTTCCTCCCCATACCATCATGGGATACCACTGTCGTGCCACTGCAATACCACCCTACATTGTCTAGTCAAGATGCTCTCCACCATATTTCCCGACTCCGCAAAGTGCCCTTCATGGGTTTGTTACCAACCTGCTCCACCGCTCCACTGGACCATACCTCACTCTGAAACAACTCATTTCGTATGTTATATTGCCATGCATTAGACTACCTCCATACGTTGTATAACGACTTCCACCATATACACCCTCCTCTAAATATTCCCTCCCCCATATACTCCCTCTCCCAAATATACCCTCGCTCATATACCACCTCCCCCAAATAATACCTATGTTTTAAGATATCAAAATGCATTTTTTACACATATTACCACCAGAAGTGAAATTTATGACATTATATTGGTAGCAGAGTACATTTTTTACACAATACACACATTTAAAATGCATTCATTGATATATATTGTTTGATTAGCACTCTTGGGAAAAGATAACTATCATAAATGTCATGGAAGATTAAACATGCTCTCATTTTTAATGAGTTTTGGAAAGGAGTTTGTGTAGGACAAGGAGATAATGAACCTGCAAAGCCAACCTGATATAAAGAGATTGACATTTGGGAAAAGAAGAACATCAAGGCCTATGCCTTGATTGCGACATTCGTAAATGAAGAGGTGAGTTGCCATATTTCACCATTTTCAAATGCCTTTGAATCCTTACAGAAGTTGAAGGAACTTTATGACTCACACTCTGAACTTGAAGTTGTCCAATTGATGATTAAATTGTTCAATATTGAATTGAAAAATGATGACTCTTTTGCTTTAGCATCAGAATTAAGATCTATTATGAATGATATCAAAACCACTTGTGTTCAAATAGACCTTCCTCTCATAGCTAATGTCAAGGCACTATATCCCACTTATTCAAACTATCTTGAGTCATTGCAAGCCATTCGAAACCTCAAGGAGATTACCTTTGAATCCCTTGAGAAAATGTTTGTTGAGAGAGAGAAGGATTTTGGGAAGAAGATAACTCCTTAGTATTCGAAAGAAGATGTGTGTCTTTCACATAAGGAGAAGAATCATCCACAATATTATTATAGAGGAAGAGGTGGCTGAAGAGGATTTATATGTACAACGGTCACCTTAGTTGGGCATCAATTTTCGAGTAAACAAGCCAATCAAGAAAATATAGTATTAATTTAAACTCCATACCATAGGCATGGCCATTGCTGCCAGTAGGCATCTATAGCCTCGACAGGGATTCCTTTTAACCCTTTTAGGTGCCAATGTCCCATCTATTAGGAATAAATGCATAGTTGCAAAATATCATCTTAAACTTAATTGAATGCTAACTAAAGATCATTGTCCTAGCTTGATAACCAACTAACAACAATGTCATTCACATAATCTAACATTGTGAATAATTCGGCTCGTGATGAGACCTGTTGTCCTTCAACCTTATGGTTGAAAGCCATTACCTTGGCTTGGTGACCAATAATGGTAATGTCACAATGGTAGAACTTATGATTATGGTAGGTCGGCTTGTGATGAGACCTTCTATCCTTATATTGAACATTTTTGTTTTTAAGTTTAACTATGATATCATTAATCTCATAGATATTACTTAATAGATGGGGCGGTAGACTGCTCCTTAAGAGAAAGGGATGGCATAAAATGATTTATGCTAACTACTATTCACTTGAGTAAACTTTCTCCCAAAATAACTCATGACTTAAGTAACTTTTGTTAAATGTGTTTTACTCTCTTTAAAGATAGCGGTTAAAGATAGTTCATTGACAAATAATGGAAAGATTTAAACTCAAATAACAAAAAGCCAGGGACTCTACTAGTTAGGAAAACTGAATGAACATAAATGAAGTCATCTTCATTGAAGTGATCCTTAGATATTAGGTTCCGTTAATATAAATTAGAGCATAACAATGACTCACCCAATGATCATGCCAAGTTGAAAGAGAAAACATTAATCCCTTTTATTATGATATGACATGAAAAGGAAATACATCTAAGCCTAAAATGCTTATCAAATTAGAAAGAAGACAATCAAGAGAATGAACCTTGAGATACATCTTACAAGATAATATAAAGGATGAAAAATGAGACTATGTTGATTTTATCTTGTAGCATGATTTGTTAATAAATGTCTTTTGTTTCAAAGAATAATTATTGATTTAGAGTTATTATTATATGCTTTGGCAAGCGTTTTCTTTTGCAAATCTTGCTTAAAGATAGTTTGCAAGTCTTTATAGATTCAATTTTAAGAATAAGACTACAATCTATTTCAAAATGTACGAAAAATTAGAAAAGAGAAAACTCCCTAATGTCATATGATGATTGTTCTTCTGAAATGTTAGTTGTTAGCAAAGCTGAATCTACAAATAAAATCCATGGGAACCTACAAGAAGAACAACAATATATAAGAAATAAATAATGATTAAAAGAGAAAAAAAACTGAAATAAAGCTCAAACCAAATGAGGATGAACATATAAATGTGTACCTGGAAGAATTCGATCATAATTCGACCTAATGAATCTTCATTTTCTCCCATGTATTAATCAAAGTTCAAAACAATATTCTTATTCAATTTAAACTAATTTCTGAATAGTCCTAATCCTAATATAAAAAGTAGACTAAAACTAAGTGAAATTGTACTTCTAATGTAGCCATTCAAGCATCTCATTTTCTACATGAATGTGCACATAAAGCATCAGTAATAAAAGCATAAAAGCAAAACAAATAAAACTAAAAACATAATGTACATCTATTGTTAATGTATGTATAAGAAGAAACTTATTTACAAAATTCTTTCCCTGAAATTCTTCCAAACATTTGCCTACAAGATCATAAAATTCAGAATGTATTTCAATTGTTGTTTCAAAGAGATTTAGAAAAAGAGGAAACAATAGACCTATGTTAAATGATAAGTATTTGAATATCACAGGCTACCATAAACAAGGAATAATATATAAATTACTAGAAACTTTCTCTTCAGATGAATCGATAAATCGTGGGTAGTAATATAAAAAATTTCTAAAGGGATTACATGGTTAGACAATATATAATGATATTCTCTCAAATGTCAACATTCATGTAAAATAAATTTGAAAATTAGAAAGAAATTGGCCACACATAATCATCAAATAGAATTTCAAAATAAGAATTAACCAATATTTATAATTATAATCCTGAAATTGATTTTCATTTATGCCGATTAATGTGCTAGATCAGAGACTAGAGTTATGATGCTCATAGTACCAACCAAATGTGTTTAGAAAATAAAAAATGAATTTCAAAAAAGAAACAAACTGAAATCTCGGAAAATGAGAAAAAGGAAAATTAAAACTTACATCTAAATTACATGTAATGATAAAACATAGTGGAAATATGTTTCTAAATATTTTCTTATCACAATTTATTACAAAATTAAAATCATTTTTATTTCCATTCACTTGTAGAGATGGGAAAATTTCTAGATTATGATCCCAAAAAAGAATGTCATCATTGTAGGAATCATAAATTGGGGCAGATTCATGATTGTTGAAATTATCATGATGATTGAATGATTGAGAATTTATTGAAACATTTAAATTAACATTCTTTTCCTCTTCAAAAATAGATTTACATAAAGAAATAATTTTTGAAGAAGAAGAATAACGAGGTTCAATGTTTTCATCATTTGAAATTTTTCATTAATATCATATTTTTCTAAATCAGAATAAGACAGAGAATTAGGAAAATTGTAAGTGACTAAATTTTCTTTATCCCTATCAAAACTTACTCATACTTTGTAAATGGTAACTCCTTTATATTGTGAACTATTATCAATGTCGGAGGGAGCAACTGAATTATTATTTGTTGCACTATCAAATAAATCGAGATACAAAGCAAAGTAAGAACTTGAATTTACAATCCTGTAAATTTCTCATTAGAAAAATGTCGCTCATCTCCCAAACTGCGTCTTTCAAAATCTTCTTGATTTGTAGGATTGTAAACATTGGGATGTTGATCCATGTTCTCATTGCTGCAAGAATTGGATTTTTCATTGCTTAAATAAATATCAGGAAGAAGTTACTGATTGTCGCTCATTGTTGGTTGTAATTTTTCATTAATAGAAACATTATTTATTTGGATGAAGTCATTTTTCTCTTGAAATCATTAATTGACAATTCTAGTTTCTAGAAGCGGATCATTATTGATGGTTTGAGCAGTAGATTCTTCAATAGAAGTAAATGAATTTTCTAATTCTGGATAAGGAATACAAGGGAGAGATATTCAATGTTTAAACCAACCCATTAATCGAAATTGAGGAGGTAAATCTTTGGACTGGAATTGCATTAAAATTAATTTGAAACTATTTAATAAATCGTCCAATGACTCATCTTTGATCCTACATAATTCGTCTAATTGATTACACACCTTTTCATAAACATATCGCTGAAAGGCATGAAGGAAAATCTGTGAAAATTCGTTTCAGCTATGTACAGAGGTAACTGGAGGAGATAAGCAACAATCCTTAGTTTTTCTGTGAAAGTAAGATTAAAAATCCTACAAATATTATCTTCATTAACATTAAAATTATTGCAACTTAAAATAAATTGGTGGATATGATTATAAGAAGAAGTCTTACCATTATATTTTACCTTAGATAGGACCTTGACTACCTTTATCAGAGTGATTGTTGGATTAGGTCTACTAAAACAAGTCTAATGAGGTCTTTTAAACGGAGCCATAGTAGTAAGATAAAATCTCAAAGCACACAATCTTTAAATAAAAAAATATACTATGGCCCTCCTTCTAGCGCTAAAAATGTTGATTGGAAAAAATGTCCTCCGTCAATGTTAGGGGAGACCACTCGATCAGGAACTTCAAGCAACCCCTTTTTCGTTGAAGATGGTGGTTCTGATTTGTTATGGGTCCAATTACCCTATCATCTAAGACTAATCTAAAACTAATTTAATAATAATATACTGTAAATTAATAATTAATATATTTACACCTATATTACATCATGTTACATTTCCTTTGCTTCGATCTTTAAGATGTGGGTTAAAGAAGTAAATCGACACAAAGGTTTGATCGATTTAAAAAAGGATGATCAAGCAAAAATTAAATGAATCATTTTCCTCTTTAAGAGAGGACTTAAAGAAAACTAAGATGTAAATGAAAAACTAATCTAAAACATGAAAAACATATCTCGAACCAGAATGGGATAGCCCTCTCACAATCTGAGAGAAAATTAAATAAAACAAGGGTAAGGACTAGTTTATGAATGAATTCAGAACTAATATTCGATTATGAATTTCAAAATAGTTTGTAATCTCATAAAAGGTTAAAACAACTATGTAAATGATTATAATTTAATAAATAGTTGTTAAGGTAAGTCATTGTACAAGCATGAATTCATATTAAACATAATTCATTATAAAATTTGTATTAATCAAAAGAAATAATTCATTTCAATTAATAAACATAAAATAAAAATACACATGTAAATGAATAATAAATAGTTATCATTCACCACAAGTATAATTCAATAAATTAAGTAAGATTTCGATCTCATTCTGCCTCTTGGACATAGCTCTTGCGAGACTTCAGCAACATATGACTCAAAAATAGTGTTAGGGATCAAAGAAACATACTACTTGGAATGTAGATCAAAACCAATTACTAAAATTTGACAAAAATGAGAAAATTCATTATTTCGGTAATAGTACACAAGAATGGAAATTTATTAAATAGTGTTAAAGCTTATTACAAAATATGTAGTCCTATAGTAACTCAAACCCATAATCACATTTCTTGCAATAGTTCTAAGCAATAAGAACCGAGCCAGAAACCTTATGTTTTCTCTATAATCACCCTTTTTGTACATAAATGTAGTACTATTGCACAAATCGAACAACTTCAGAGAATACCCCTTGAGTGGATTGCAACCTCTCCCCATGACATCATTTAATTCAAGGGTATTTATACAAGATTTACAGAGCTAACAACCCCCCTTATATCTCTCAACAACTGAATCTGGAGATTTTCTTTAGCAAGCTTAAAATATATTGTTTTAGTTGAGTGTAGGACGAATTTGGGAAATCATTACACTAGTCGAACTAATTAGTTATGTTGTTAGCCAAAGGATCTATTCGTTGTTATTGGTCATGGCCTGTTATGGAGTTCGTTACAACAGTCGAGTTCATTTTGAACAATATTTTCCACATGGAAGGGGGCCTTTAGAAGCATGGACCGAGAACGACGTTATGTCTTGTTACATAAATCATAGAGGAGATAAGAGCTTTATTATTAAAATAGCGAAAACATAGATTAAACTATAAAAATGAATTGACCTATACTTATGCCACGAGAAATTTTTAAATTAATTAAGTGACTTTTACTTATACGTGGAAAGAGTTGAGTGGTATCGGAGGTAAACTCATCATAACTTTTAAATGAGACAAAACAAAATAATTACGATATTGGGCGGCTATGATATGGAGAGGATACAGTATCGTATTCAACTCCCTTTAATATCAGAGATTTGATATCAGGAGCTTTTATAATTGTTACCTTTTAAAAGTTCTGATATAGAGGTAGAGGCGATATCCCGATTAGGCCACCATTAATATGCATATCAGGTTTGACTTATTGGAGCTTGGAAGATATTAGAAGTTAGAGAGAGAGGCATGTTGGGATATTAGCAATCAAAGAGATATGAATATTGTAGATCGGAGATCAAAGGGATTAACATATCAGAATATCGACAAGAAATCATAATAGAGTTTTTAAAATGTGTTTCTAAAATGAAATAAGACATTCAATGTGTTCTTGATAATATAGATATAAACAAAACATCTAAAGAAAAGTAATTGCACAATGATCCAGTCCAAGAAAACAAGGTTTTCCACAAACTGAATAACTCTTCTAGAAAAATTCAACAATTCCAATTTAGTAATCCTATCGGCCTCTCTTTGTACCTTTTGAGACAATTGCTAGTATATCTCATGCCATCCAAACTCGTATACAAGTTTCAAAAGCAGGCTGTCTATTCCAAAAAATAGAGAAGATATTTGATTATTTTGATCTCGAATAGTGTTCAAATCAAAGCCTTGGCACATTGAAATTTGAGTATATGCCCATGGATTTTTAGAGCACTTCATGACCAATAAGTATCTATTATATCTTAGAGAAGATATTTGATTATTTTGATCTCGAATAGTGTTCAAATCAAAGCCTTGGCACATTGAAATTTGAGTATATACCCATGGATTTTTTGAGTAAGTCATGACCAATAAGTATCTATTATATCTCAAGATGATTGCATAATAATATGAAAAATGTGGTGGAAGTAATTTTGTGAAGAAATGAATATATATATATATATTATATTATATATTACTATATAAGTAGTAATGATATTGGAGTTATTGAGGGGTGGTGGAGGAATTAATAAAATTCTTTTTCAATTTAAGTTTAATTTTAAATAAGTGAAAAGACTAATGTTGACAATATTTAACATTAAAAGTAATATTTTCTTATATAATAATATATATAATATTGTTAATTAATTACATATTTCTTAAATAAATCTAAATTAAAAAAACTAATTATTCACCAAACCATTCAAATTAAATTCTTTTTATTTAAAGTTATATATATATATATATATATATATATATATATATATATATATTATATAAATTAAAAACTTAAATATATTAGTTCAAATTTATTTCACTGATACTTTTGATTGTTATTAAATTTAATTTCATTCTTTATCCGTAGTAATATATAAAACAGGTATAGAGTAGTGTAATGATAATACTTTTATAATAATTTGCAATACTTTTTACTTTACTTGATGTTAAAAAAACATACATATTTATATTATATTCAAACATATTATATTCAAAACATGTTATATACAAACCGTACAATTAAATGCCCAATAACTTATCGGATTACCTCTAAAACTAAACTCGTTTAAATATTATACCAGTAACAAAAGTTTTATATTATTTTGTATTAATCAAATTTATTAATAATTTAGATAATTCAACGCTGATTTCAACAAAATCAAAAGTTAAACTTCCCGTAATTTCAATTGAAAATAAGTAATATTTTGTTATAATATTAAAGAAAAAGAAAACACAAACATAGAAATTTTTTAATAAAGAATAATCCAAGCTCACAAACTTCTAGTTAGAAATTGAACAAAATCAAAAGCTAAACTTCCCGTAATTTCAATTTACAATATGTAATATTTTGTGATAATATTATAAGAAAATTAAAACACAACATACAATTTTTTTAATAAAGAATAATCCAAGCTCACAAACTTTCTAGTTAGAAATTGATCTATACAATGTTTAGTTGGAATTTAAGGAAAAAATAAACTCCATTGATCACTTTCAAACTAAACGCAACTCATCACTTCAATGTTTAGTTGGAAATTTTCAAAAAGAGAAAAACTCACTCCAACTAGCTTTTCCCCATCGAATAACTACCCACAAATCTGGTTGTAACAAAACCCTAAATGCGGTTGTGTTCGCTGTGTTTCTCTAAGGAGAAGCAGTGAGCAGAGAACCAAGCTAAGGTTTGCTCTCAGAGCTTTCAATTTCAGCCCACTTTTTTGGGACGTCTAGTTCGTGGAGTTTAAGTAGAACCGTTATCAAACCTCATGCTAACTTCCATCACAGCCTGCCAACCTGCTCCCTTGTTTTTCGTTTTAGTCCACCCTACTTTTCTAGCGCGTATTGACTTCGTAGACCCAGATCTGCTTCTAGACCTTAATTGTGCGTGAATAATCGCGTTCCCACTAAGCAAGATGACAACAAAACAAGATTATCGTTCTTTTGGTTAGAGTTGCCGAGAGTTAATACAAAGGCATAGTTAATGTTGAGATTTTTTGTTTGAGTCAAATAGGCAAAAATCTCTGAAGGATGACAACAATAGGGATTCAGTTCCTAGATTAGCTCCAGGTTGTTGGGAGGGAGCTAATGCCTCTTATATTTGATGTGAGCAAGTTATGAGGCTGTTAGATTCTCTATGCTATATAACAGGCAATCATTTGGATGATTCGCTAAGAGAGTGTGAGGATTTCTTGATGTAATCTTCAATTTATTTAATATATTCTTGATGCCTATGTTTGGTGGACGTAGCCAAGATTGGTTGGGTGAACCACGTTAATTCTTGTGTTTATGTGCTTGAATACTGCTGTATGTTTAATTTATTTGTTGTGCACCTGATCCAACAATTGGTATCAGAGCACTGTTGGATCAAGTGTCGGAGTGCTGAAGGTGCTGCACTAAAGCGAGGAGGGGTGCGAACTAAGCTGTTGATGCGTTTGCTGTGCGTGGTGAGGAGCAGCCGCTGAGGTGAATGCTGGTGCGTTTGCTGGGCAGCCTTGGCGTGGTGAGGAGCAGCGCGGTGATATACTTGTACTCCATGCAGCGGAAGAGAGGATCGCCTGATCGTTTCCTGGATCGTTTGCTGGTTGGCGCGCGTGGAGCTGGAGCGATTGCGTGGGCTGCGTAAAGGTCATTTGTTTTTGGAGCCTGATTTTGTTTATAAAAGTGCTGGTGCGTTTTTTTTTAAATCGCTAGTCCAACTGATCGTGAGAGTGGATGCATTAAAACATTCAAATGCGTGTTTGTTAAATAGCCCTATGCGTTTTGTAAAATTGCTCCTGCGCTGTCTTTTTTTCGATTGCCCGACAATGCTCCCATGGCCCAGCCTATACATGAAATTTACCAGACACCTATTAAAACAAGAAATCCACCTATATTAGAAGGACTATTAAATTGATCTCACCAGTGTGGATTATTATATTGCTCACGAGATTTCCACCTAAATCTCTACATGAACCTGGCATGTCTCTGGGATTCTTCATTTACCACTGGACTCCAACCGACTCATTCGACTTGATTTGTATTATTAGCTACCTCCCGAAAGGTAGGAATCATATTTTTCATTGCACTGTACTGGACTGGAATGCACTATTTTTGTCTTGGGTTGATCGTGTTCAATTCAGTCTTGTAAATATTTTTATTGTGTTGATTTTGATAAAAACATTTCCCCCCGCTTTTATCGGTAGTCACAGTTGTTGTGGCTAAATCTTATAGTGGGATGACTACTTCTTGATTCCTGATTTGTCATTCTTTCATGAAGTTTTACAATTGCGGGATAGGGTTAAGCTTTTATAGGAGGTATCTATATACTGTAAAAAGGGCAGTTTTTTTTTTAAGGCAAAAGTACAGAGGCACAGGCAGATTTTTTTTGTAAAATCAAAGGCAAAGGCAATTTGTTTTTTATTGCTGGTTGGATATTGGAGATTATTGTGTTTTTTTTTAATACAAAATGGTGAAAACTCAATGTGCCCGGTTTGAAATTGAGAAATTTAATGGCAAGAATAATTTTGAGATCTGGAAGGTGAAAATGCATGACTTGCTTGTCCAACAAGGCGT
>APFE031597630.1:3256-23049 GCA_000404065.3 Pinus taeda
GGTTTCTAGAACCAAGTTTCTGCATCCAGAGATCAGTTTGATGTCCTTTATTTCCCTATATCCGCCTTTGCACAGATCTATAAGCCCCTAAGGCTTATTATTGCAACTTCACTTAAACGACCTTTAGAACTTCATGAAGTTCTACGATAAGGTTTTGCAAACCCTTAACGAATGAATCATTTACTTACATGCACCATAAAGCAACCCTAGACCTGAGTTCACATAGATCTACTTAAGTATTCAATAAACATAACAGAATGTATTATAATCTCTGCTCAAATACTTAACATGCAATATGTACAATTAGCAAGACTTATCTAATAGAGTAGCGCATCAATACATTATTATTTCATAAAGACATTATTCCATCACAGCATATATCACAAACATAAATAACAAAAGAAAAATATAAACACATGAATTCCTTCAACTCTCTTCTTTATTGATCTTCAGTATGGGGTTACAGTCTCAAAATTGCCTTGCACACTCAGCTGTAGGGATCTGCGCACTCAGCTGCAGACTCTACTCTAGGCCTCCACGCACTCAGCTATGAAGCCTTTTCCCTTCTATTTACCCGTTGTTCCACTTTCCTCAGATGTAGACCTAAGCATCCCTTGCTATCTCCCCCTTAGACTCTCTAAGACACACCTATTTATGGCTTTTTACATACAATCCCATGGTCTGTGGACCCTAGGTGGATCTCAAAACCGACTCAAATCTACATAACCAAGGGGCTAAAACCCATTTTGAATTATAACTATCTACACACTCCACATCCACAAATTATGGAGACTTTACATCTTTTTATCAAAATTTACATCAAAACTTGGGTTTTAACCCCAAAATTGACCCAGGGGACTCTATCCCAACAATGACCAACATGAGTATCAACATTGCATCACTTCCTATCCAGACCTTGTACGAGTTGCACTAATGAATTTTAGATGAGTTCCATGTCCAAGATAAAAGAGGTCTGTTCGATTATCGAAGAAGTGAAGACTAACAATCAATAGATGTTTGTAGAGAAAGCGCAGGCCTTGTAGACCTGCGACGAGGTCATACAATGGAATAAGTAGCTAGAGGCAGCCCTTACCCAAGTGTGCAGTGAGCTCCTTGAGCTCTGAATTCTAGCTGAGGTGACCTCTACAGAGAAAATTCACAAGTTAGTTGCTGCATTAAAGGAACCCAAGGAGGAAATTGGGGTCCCTTGGGTCATATTTTATTCAAGTTTTGTTAAACCTTTGTAAATATATTTTGAATTCTCTGCATTTTGAGGAGCAGAGCATGAGTAACGCAGGTCAATAGGAGTCAAAGTGGATTTAGGAAGGCCAAAGCCCCTTAGTTTGTTAAAGTCAAGTTGTTTTGAGACCCACCCATGGTTTGTGGACCATGGTATTGTAATAAAGGAAGAGTATAAAAGGAATTCATGGAAGAGTCATCGGTAAGTGATAATAAGTGCATGAGTTAAGTCTGAATTTATTTGTTCTATACTTGGGCGAAGGGGAAGTCTCCTGTAGCTATGTGCGCGAAGACCTTGGTAAGTCTGCAACTGAGTGTGCGGGCCCCTGCAGCTGTATGCGTAGGGTTGGAAAGAGTTTGTAATTGAGAATCTGAAGCATAATAAAGACATATTTTGAAGTAATATTTGTGTATTTGTGTATTATTTTTTATTTGTGAAGTTTTTGTATTTATAAATTGTTGAATGCATTTAATCAGGAAAAGTACTTAATAGATTCACGATGACATAGATATCCTTATATGTATGATTTCATGCATGTTTAACGCAATCAACAAAGGACAAAAATCTGTTAGCTGTTATTTATTGTAAGTTATGGGTTTCAAGGGTTAGGGTTCGCAAAGGTCAAGATAAAGCCCTAGATCTACAGAAATCACATCACATAGCCCTTTGGATGTAGAAACCTAGTTCTAGCATCCCCCAATACTGACTCAGGTGAGATTGTAGTTTGCACTACGTAGGTTGTTGCCGAAAGGACCAGTAATGTAGGGTTTTGTTGGTTAGCGTAGATAACTTTGAACCTGGGTCCAAGCCCCATCAAGCCAACACATATAACACAATAAGTATATGGGGAAAGCTTCATCCCAAAACCCCCACTATCTGTATTGCATTAAATGATAAATCCAAGATGATATTACAATGCTTTTTCTCACAAGAATAATCCTAGCACTCAGTATGATCAATCTCCCTGCTCACAAGCAAGCTCGAGCTAATTTCTAGCCTCTTTTGTTGCTCTTGAAGCCCTTGATTCCTTGTGTTGTTCCTTTTAGAATTAACTGATATTTAATGTGGGAAATCCTTCCCCAAAACCGTGTAATCTAATTAGGTCCTCTTCCTAATTTCATGCATGATATTTACAACTCAGTAAATCATACAACTAGCAATACACTATTCCTGCACTCTAGTCTCAACTGGGTCTTTCTCTGAACTAACATGCATGAGATTTTGATGACGGAATCTTCAGTTAACTAGAGTAACACTTGTGGATGCACCAGTGCACCAACTGACTAGTAATCCTCTATTAGATCCATAAATAGTTAGAACTAATTTAACTCATCATAACTCAGTAAACTGAATTATCTAATTATAGCTCATAAATAAACTCATCTTGGACCCCTAAAACCTAGGGATCACACTGAAATGTCTTCAGATAAACTTCCAACTCGGAATTCATAAGTTAACTAACTCAACTTAACTTAGTTAACTATTACAAGTTCCTTATGAGAAAACAATTACAATTTTAATTCACAATTTAATTCAAGGACAAATTAAATTGGAGTTTCTGGATTCTATTTCTAACATTTCTTGTTGCTATTTTCAGTAGCTTTTGATATCCATATTTTTGTTACTAACAATGCATCTGGTAGAGTCATAGTGAATAGGATTAAATATTATAAGCTCAGGGGGAGCCATCATTGTGAAATTTCAGTGCTATACCTTCTGTATGTGGATCCTATGAATAGTAGTTGCATATATACACGATTTCTTAACTAAACAGTCGTGTATATTTTACTATGATGAAGAAACAAGTTGCAATTTTGCTTGTTGGTTCTAGGATTGGTTAAGTATAGTCTACAGATATGGCATAGGTTCGGGGGGAGCATTTTTTATGCTTCTAATAATGCATTGTTGGCATTATGTTTGCTTTAGAATTTCTTGGTACATAATGATACTTATCAATGATGATGTTGCTTATGTTCTTGAAGTTCTTGATTAATGATGCAAAAGTGCATGTTGTTGAATTTCTTGATTAATGATACAAAAGTGCATGTTGTTGTTCATGTTGCTGCTAACATATTCTTATGATGCAGATCCTATATGGTATATGATATTTTTTATGACTATCATGGTCTTATTGAGGTCTTTTGTGGTCAAGTCATGTAATCCCATCTTCTTGGGATTAAGATGTAATTTATAACCCCACTATGCCTGGGTGGTTGATGTAATACCGAGGTCAAATATGTAACCCCACTATGATTGGGTGATTGATGTAATTTTGTGTCCTTGGTGATAGGAAAAGTCATATTCAGTTGAGTCATAGAATCATGTACTTCATTGAGAAGTTTTAGCATGTGCTCAGGGGGACCATGGTCAATATATAGTATAGATAAAAAATGATCAGCCTCCTTTCAACATCAGTCAGCCCTTTTCCCTTGGTGTCAAAGGGTGAGAGAATCTTGGTGTTTATAGGTACCTACAAGTGGTGGTGACTAAACACCAACGTATTTTCCATCAAGTTCAAAGGGGGAGATTGTTGGAATTATGAAAAATGTGTTGTCCTTGATGGAAACCTACTTAATAAACATGTGAACATGATGGTAGCATGATGAATTTTCAGGCCAACACAAATTTGAAAGAAAGATTGGACAAAGGAATATCAGTTTAGAGATAGAGGGATGATAAAGATGACGTTTGAAGAAGTATATGCAGGTTCTGTGAAGAAAAGTTATGTACATGCGCAGTTATGGAGAAGAAAAAGTGCATATAGTTTCCACACCATGGTATTCTAAAAACCAAGGGTATTTACCCTGGTACTAACCAATGGTATTGTGCCCAACAACAAATATTGGATCCCATAAAAGAATACCATTGACATTAGTGTGGTTTTGACGTATGGTATTCGATAAGGGCTAAGCTATATAAGGACATGAAGATCAAAGTACTTGGTATGTGAAAGTAATTAATTTTTCATTAATAGTTAAATCTGAAGCAAGTGAGCATGTTATGGGATATTAATGATTTGTTTGATATGAAACTAATTATACCCCAGGAATTTGATGATGGATTAGATCCAATAGATTTGAAATGATTGTCTTGATAATGGATTGGTTTGATCTGCGATATTTATTCCTGACACATGTTTTATTATGTATGTTGAGAGAAGAATATGTTCTGAAGATGTGATTACAGTAGATCTTTAAGTCAGTATTTCCAGATTCGTATGCGGGTTTTCTAACATGAAAGGTGCGTACATGCGTTGGTTTGATATTGGTAAGTAGCGTATTATTCAGATCTGTATTTGGGTTTCATTCTTAAAAAATGTGTATACATGCAAAAATTATTTCTGGAAAGCATGTATATTAGTTAGGGTCTTGTTGAAATAGATGTTTGATCAATCTAATTAGTCTTGTTGTGTTTTTGTTGTCTTTCAATGAAGTCTTACTTGATGATCTGGGTTTGACAGTGATGATTGAAGTTGAATTGACTGATTGAAGAGTGATGATGTTGCTAGATATATGTGATTGAAGACCTGTGATGCTTCTGTGATTATTTCAAAATGATTTAGTGGTTCAGGGTTTAACTCAGTGTGTGTTTTAGAATAGTAGTGATTTTATTTCAAGGTTCAGTGTTTTGATATCTGTACATAGGTATGCCTCATGGAAGGTACGTATATACACAGATATGATAAAGCAAAGTAGAATATATATTATGATATTTTATTGATCAATGTTTGCAGTGATAAAATATGGTTTCTATAATGAACAATATGTGGATTGGTATTCTGGTGAATGGGTTTACAGTGATATAAATACTTTGGTTATTTGATATTGATTTGGGTCTCAGTTGGTACAGTGATTAAGTGATTTTATTATTTAGGTCTAGTCTAAAAATTTGATGAAACATGGCCTATAGATTTGATGTTTTATATCAGGTGGATCAAGTGCGAAAATTTATGAAACGTGGTCCACGATAGTACAGGAGGTTGGAGCTCCCTTCTAGTGGGTGTTGGAGAATGAGAGAAGTTTGTAGAATTCTATAGGTGGGTTCATGTGTAATGGTATAAGTTTGTGCTAGTACAAGACTGTAAAATCACATCATCGTAATAAAAAGAAGGCAGAGATGATAGTAGCGATGGTTTTTTCCCACATTGGGTTTCCACCTAAAAATCATGGTGTTCATATGTGTTTCTTATGTGTGACGATTTATTGTTTTGTTACTGCATATGATTACTGTATATCTAATGCTGATGAAGTACTAACATATTGGTTCAAGATAAAATTCATTGGAAAACTAAGTTGATTGGATATACGCTAGTTGTCTGCATTAAAGTCATGTACATACGTAGGTTTACTTCATAATAGTCACATACATAAATCAGAATAAGAAAATTAAATCAAATATTGATTCACCCCCTGCCCCCCCCTGCTCTCATTATTTTTCATAACAGAAGAAGTGGATTCAGAGGATGGAAAATTCTATAAAAAGGAAATGATTGAAGAAATACAACCTTGGATAAAAATGAGGCTTAGGATCTAGTGGATTTGCGTTTGGAAGGAAACCCATTGGAAGAAAATGGGTGTTTAAGAAGTATATGAATGCAAAAGGCAAAGTGGAGAATTATAAAGCTCGGTTAGTAGCAAATGGTTATTTGTAGGTACCAAGAATTGATTCTGGTGATATTTTTTCTCCTATTGCCAAGTTAGCTTCTCTTAGATTACTTGTATTTGTTTGTTTATTTTGATTTTTAGGTATAGAAAATGAATGTTAAGACAACATTCCTACATGGGGATTTGGAAGAAGAGATCTACATGAAGCATCAATAATGCTTTGCAATGAAGGGTAAGAAAGAATTTGTGTGTAGATTAAAGAAATATTTGTATGGGTTAAAGCAATCACCAAGGATGCAATATAAAAAATTTGATACATATATACAAGGACTTGGCTTCACAAGTAACAAAGAAGATCAATGTGTATACTATAAATGAGTTGGTGGTCGTGTTATTTATTTGCTCATGTATGTGTATGATATGTTGTTGATCAGAAATGAAAGATAAATTATCCAGGACACGAAGACAAAATTATCTTCTAAATTCAACATGAAGGATCTTGGTGCTACAAAATTTGTTTTGGGAATGGAAATTAAATGAGATCGGGCAAAGAGGAAGCTAGAGTTAAACCAGAGAAAGTATGTCGAGACAATATTGCAAAGGTTTAATATGCAGGATCGTAAAGCGATGAAGGTTCTTATTCCTATAGGTGTAAATTTATCTATAGAATAGTGTCCCAAGACACAAGAAGAGGAATATGACATGTCCCACGTTTCATATGTGAGTGCAGTTGGTAATTTGATGCATGCAATGGTCAACACAAGACCGAACATTGCATATGCAATGGGAGTATTGAGAAGCTTTATGTCAAAATCAAGGAAGGAGCATTGGAAAACACTAAAGATGGCTTTCAGGTATCTAAGTGACACTAATGATTATGCCTTGTGCTACCAAGGAAGACCAATATTGGATAGAGTGTTGGATATACATGGATTTGTTGATGCAAACTGGGTTAGAGATCTAGATCAGAGTAGATCTACAAGTGGGTATGTGTTTAACCTATTTGGAGGAGCAGTCAATTGGATGAGAAAGAGATAGTCTTTTTTGGTCAATTTAATGTTCTTAAATTGCAAGCATAAATTATTGACCAGAGTTGGTAAACTTATGAAGTGAAGTTGCACTATATGTGCTAGAAACCTACTCTTTCGTTTAGTAATATCGTTATATTTGTTTTGAGATTTTCGTTGTTATTTAGAATTTTATTAGAGTTAAGTTTCTACAAATTAATTTATGGAAGCTAAGCTACTATTAGATTAATTTATCAAATCATGTCTAATTGAGTATAATTATAAAATTTCTTAAGTTATTTTATCCTAAAATCATGAATCTATATAAACAACTCGCTGCTATGAAACAGAGTATTGAAATTGAAAACCTTGTCTATGAAATTAATAAAATTTTAATTTTAAAGAGCATGAAATAAATTTATAATTACAAATTGTAGAATGATATAAGTTATAATTCTAAAAAGCATGAAGAGTCTAACTGTAATGAAGTGAAAAAATGTTGAAGAACTAAAATATTTGAAATATTGTAATCATAAACAAAATGCGAAATGGTGAACGAGATAACTGAGTTTATACGAAATATTGAAAACAACGAAGTAACTAAACTAGAATGCAATGATAACATAAAGCAGTTGAACGAAAACAATCATAAAGCAATGAAACTAAAATAAACTAAAAACCTTGACTGTCTGTAGGGGTCCTCCGCATCCAGTAGGTATGATTCACAGTCACATATGCATCGAATAAGAAAGGTAACTTCAAATTAACACAAGAACGAAGGTTTGGTTCACAATTTCTTCAGCAGTTAACTAATACTTCCTTGTTGATATCATTTATAAAGGATAGATATTTATATAAAATATGTTCTCAATCAGTTGACACTTCTATGCCTATAGGTTTGATGTTCAATACTAATTCAAATATGAAACTAGACAGGAAAAGCATTATTTCGTCGATTTTCTATTTGGAAAGAAAATCGAGAAAACATGTTGTGCTTGGACTCTTGTTGCTACATGTTGACATGTGATTTCATTGGTGAAAAGCTCAAACGAATAGGAGGAGATCCATGAGGGGATCGATCCTCAACTACCCATATGCTTAGTTGCTTCATTAGTGCACCAGGACCTCGTGAACCATGGAGGTAGCTACAAATTTATAAAATGGCTGCAGAATCATGTTAATTTCGTAGCTAATGCATTCTTTAATATAACAATAAGGAACATTAATACATATGAAAAATAATACATGTAAGATTTGTTACCTTATCAAACTCTATGATTTACTTCCTTTATTGAGTTGATAGTGATGATGAAAAAGAGGAAAATGGTGGAAAAAGGGTGTCAAAACAAAATTGTTATGGAACTCTTCAAGTCTATAGTCTCACTTTCAACTACAAGGGCTGAATACATGGAAGTCACTCATGCAAGCAAGGAAGAAGTTTGGTTGCAGAGATATTGTTCAAGTATGGGGTTGGTACAATAATCTATAAGGATATATTGCAAGAACCAAAGTGCAATTTTCTTGGAAAAGAACCCTTCTTATCATTTGAATACAAAGCATATTGATTTTCAGTATAACTTTGTGAGGGATGTTGTTGAAGACAAAAATGTGGGTCTGGTAAAGGTGGACACTTTGAAGAATGTTGTAGGAACTGTTAGGGATTTTATATGTCATTGAATTCCCTAAATTAAAAATGTCAACTGAGATTCGTAAAATTTGAGTTGCAATGCATTTTGGTTCAAATCCAAAATTACCCTATGCATATTTAGTGTGAAATTAAGTATACGATACTCAAACTCTATTTCTAACAATCACACCAATTGTTGAAGTGAAGAAACCTATTTCATTATACAATCTAAATTACTAATAATGAAATCTATTTTACATTCAAAACTCAAATTATTCTCAATTATGGCACATCTAACTCAAAAACTCATCCAGAAATAAGATTGGTAACTATAACAAGCTATGTTCTCAAATCAATCTAACAACTACTTCATTCAAAAACCATTATGCAAAACTAATCCCCAAGGTGATACAAATATAAAGTAAACTCAACAATGTCTTGCAAAATATCTAAGACTAGTTCGCATATACCATTTCATTCAAAGAAAACTAAGAAACTAAACACATAACTTATGGCTTGCTAACTTGGAACCGATTTGAGCTATTAAATAACAAACAACTTCAATTTATATCAAAAGAAATAAATCTAAATCAAGGCTTTCTATTGAATCAAATAGATGACAATCTATCTATTCAAACGATCATTACAATACAACTCAAATAATCATCACACAATAAATAGAGTAACCAAAACATTGTAATGACATGTAGGTTTCCAAGCATTAACACACAATTTACACCAAAGAATGACACATTGTTCCTAATCAATTCTGATCATTCAACTGAGCACAAGATACAGTATTCTCTTTCCAACAGTATATAGATCCACATGTGATTAGAACACTTCCATTTAGAACAAAGGATTCAATCTTAAAATATAGTAATTTATTTCTCAGAAATTTGTTCTAAACCGAAACCTTCTTCTTTAGCGTTCACGAGGTCGTGAGAGAAATAAAAGAAGTTAATGGATGTAGATTATACTTATGACAATGTTCCTAAATCTTTCAAACACTCAATAAGCATTATCTAGCGACCGTAACTCAGATCTACAAAAACATTAAAGGAAGCTTAAGTACAATTCTAAGTACAGGAATTCTGGAAATCTTCAATGAAAGAAAATTAATATTTAAGTAAAATTATGCTTAATGAATTTGAAACACACCTCCTACTTAAATAAGGTTGTTACAGGACTCGATCGAGGTTTTTGGTGGGCCCTTACCATAACTTGGAACAAGTCTAGCTTAATTCAATAATTCACAGATCAAGGAAAGATAAATTCTCAGGTATGAATAGAAGCCGAGATAGCTATATTAAAAGCCTTTAATAAAACATAAGTCCAAGAGTTTCAAAATATATCCAAATGATATTGGGTCACAATCTCTTTGTCATTGGTTCATTCTATGCATATATCTATGTGTAACCTCTCATACAAACATTGGCCTTTTTAAAGAACTCAGGTCTACAAATGGTTACAACAACATGAATGAAGAAAGAAAATGCATTTGTGATCTGGGCTAATTTAAGCTAGGCTAAATCCCCAAGATCACTTCACCAGATCATAACTGAACTATTCCACTTGTGACAGTAACTTTGGATCAAGGAAACTAACACTATGATTATCAATAAAATAATTATCTTTAGGATTACAACAGTTGAATGGTTTCTTGCTACTAAGCTTGAAATAAAGTACCAATTTAAGTACCAAACTGAATACAGAATAGTTGCTCAAAAAATGGTCACTTGATGTATTCATTGGATTGGGTGTTGGACCTTTGATGACCTTCCCACATACTCAAGTGTCTTCCCTATATTTAATATTCCATCTATAGATTAGTCAATTAAGTCAAGAGTATAAATTTATTTAACATCTACCGAAACCAAACAAAGATATATGAAAATGGTCCTTATTAGTAATTCTCACCTCCATTATAAAGTAACACAGTTTGGTTAGTGTGGAGAGAATTTATGGTGTTAAAAAGGAGTAAAGTGGCATAAATGATAGTAAAATAGTAGGATAGGGTGTGAAAAAGGGTACAAAAGTAGGGCCCAACATCCCCCCATGCTAGAGGAAATGCATGTCCTCATGCAGCTATCCTTTTAAATCTCAACCAATCATCAAAACTAGATCATCCCTTCCTTAAATTTCCTACCGCACTAAATAATACTTCCAAACCATGGTTTTCTTGTATTAATGGTCATCGAAATCTTAGGGTTTGTTGATGGGCATTAAGCCTTTTGACAGGTTTCAGTTGTTTTAGCTTCCAACTGATAAGTCACTTGTTCCTCATGACTAATGTGTCATTCTTGGATACTAGGGATATATTCTAGTTCTGATACTCCTCATTGACTGAACGAACATAAAAAAACAACATATTGTACTTATGATCCCTTTCCTTAAGTTTTTCATTCTTCCTCTATAGCTTTTCTATCAGCAGTTGTAAATATTATTCATTGCAAGCCGAGGTATTCTCGGTAGGTATGGTTTGTTGCCATGAACTACTCCCTTTGTGAGTTAACCCATCATGTGTCTAGCTCTTCTTATATTTAGATGCCCACTTCCTCGTCACTGGTCCCACGTCATATTGGCCCAACTGTGGTGAAATACTTAAAAGATATTGGAAATTATAAACTAGTCCGTCTTCTTCAGGTGGAATATCCCTTATTTCTTCGACTACCCGAGAGGGGATTTTTTCTTCCTATTATGGAGAAAACAACACGGTGACATATTTAAGGTTTTGAGTATCGAGGGTTGAAAGTTATTGTCTAGACATGCTTTTGGTGTGTCACCTCCCCTGTGACAAGGTTGGAATCTATGATACTTTTTTTTATGTACTAGTCAAGCGAGCAATGATGTCGCTTCCTCCTCTTATTGGAATAGTTTCCTCTTCCTTTTCTTATGGGCTACATCAACTCCCTCTGATTTTTTATTTATTTATTTTTTATTTTATTTTTTCTGTTGGTGAGGCAACTGATTTCGCAAACTCCAACTAAGGCATTTTTTGTTTGCTCTATTGAGGCTCTTTGGTTGTTGCACCATTTTTTATAGGTTCACTCTTCTGCTCCCTATTTATTTTGCATTTCTTTCCCTTTGATATTAGGGTTGGTTTCTTTGTAGATGAACTGGGGTTTACAAGTCCGGGCTTCTTCTGGGATTTCATTAAATGGCCCTCCTCTTTTGTCAATACGAGGGTTATATCAAGCCTTTGGCCTTTTTTAGAGATAGAATCAGGAGGCACCTCGGTTCCTTGTCCCAATTTCTTTGATCGAGGGCTAATAAGAGTTTGTTAACCCTTGATTTAGTTTTCTTCATCGGGAAAAATTTCAATCAAAAACTCTTCCCAATATTTCTTAAGTTGACTCCACTCATGAACAACTAACATATTTGTAATACTTTGGGGACATAAGCTAATTTCAACATTTTTTGGTAGTGGACTAAACAGCCTGAGCGACCTCATACAAAATTCCATGGATGAAAAATGGAAAATTGACTTCAAGCTTGTCTGAAAAGTGTAAGAGAAGCCTATGTGGTAAAGGAAAATATCGACGTAACTCCCCTTGCAGGTGAAACCTCTGTAATGCGGTGATGAGTGGCCACCATTCCTCCTCTATGCATGTTTGCAGACTCCCTTCGACCAGTTGATAGACTTGTGTGCAGGATTAAGAAAATTAGAACAATCATCCCATTCGAGTGGCCCTCCCTTAAAATATCTTGCACCAATTAATGGTAATTCAGTTGATTTTCTTATCGACTTTATAGTAACCCTAATTTTCAGGCTCCCGACCTCTGCAACATTTCCATTGAAGCTCTTTGTGAAGACCATAGCTGCCTTGTTATTATAACCCTGAGCTTTTTGAAGAATACCCATTCATCCCTTCTCCTCAAACTTCCCATTACACATTACATATTTTGGGCTATCACGAAATTGGGCGAGTGTGGGTTCATCGCAGTCAACCCCCATGCCGAAGGTGGAACAATGTTGAAGGTTAGAAAGAAAATGCAAGGATTCATGGGTCAGTTAACTACTAAAACTTAGCAATGAGACAGATAACCTTTGTTTTCAAGCTTCACACAGACTTAAATTTATTTGAAACAATGACTATTTATTTCCAAACTATGGTGTGGATTAGTTGTTTGTAATGATGAGTAGGTACTTGACAAATATATCACATGAATAAAAATGAATGAGGTGTGTAATGGGATAGGATGGACTAGTATTAGTTGGATATGGAAAAGACATGTAAATCATTACAACAAAAGGAGGTAGATCACTATTAGTATCAATTATTCATATTCTCTAAATTAGTCTAAGTAAATGCAAATTCATTCATACCTTGATTTGACTGCATAATGATATTCAAGAGATCAAAAATAATAATGATGGGGACAACTTGATCCTGAGTTGAGTGTCCTCTCCATTTTTCAACTTCATTACAGAAACTGATATTTAATCATGAATGATCCAAAAACTTTTCAATTTGTCACATCCATTGATTTCAAATTTGTTAGGCTAAATTGGTACCATCTATCTTATTTGGACTTGATATTCATTCACATAAATACTTTTCAGTACCTAACTCAACATATAATTAGTATTGAATTAAGTATAGAACCTGTGAACTTACTCATCAAGTCATAAAAACAGTAAAAAATTATGAGTGTATTGGAAAAAGTGAACAAAAAGTTTCCTTGAAACTTCATGTAAGCCAATTTTAGGATTTGTGATTGAATTTGACTTTTGGTTGTTGTGGAACAATCTTGGTGCCATCAATCCATGGATTTTGGCCAAGCCTGGAATGATCACTGCTTGGGGAATTTAAGTTTGGGAGTCTGAAATTCACACGAGAAGACTTCAAGGGGGTTTTTTTCCAATACTTATTCTACCGAACCCGGGAAAGAATAATTATGTACTCAGCAAAGCCCTATCTACCGCTTTCTCATACATTTAATGAGATTGAGTTAGTTGATGCTTGGGGGTATTCGATTTTAGAGAGTCTAAAAAACCCAAAGAAGACTCCAAGGATTTTTTTTTGTACTTATTCTGCCAAGCCCGAAAAAGAATAATTATGTACTTGGAATATCCCTAATTACCACTATCCCAACAATATCAATGAGCCTGGGTCAATCAATGCTCGAAAAATTCAATTTTAGGGAGTCTGAAAACATTCACAGTAAACTCTAAAACATCATTTTTCATAAATAATATGTCAAGTCCAAATAAAGGAATAAACCTATCCTTGATAGCTTTCCTCCTTGTTCTATGTGAGTTGCGGAGGAAAACAAAAGGCCATCCCATTGCTATATATATAATATATATATATATATATAATATATATATATCAATATTGAATAACCAACATGAGTTGGATCTCCCTTTTGAAACAACTCCATTTATGGATCCTGCATCACATTCTACAAAAATTCATGTCGGGAAAGTGGGTAGTGGTAGATTTTCAGTCTATGGGCATTTACCACAAACAAAGTCTAATCATCATAAATGTTTTTAATCCTCAATGAGACATTATCGAAGACTTGCTCCACTTCATAGGGCCCCAGCCACCTGTTTGAAGATTTACCTTTGAAATGTTTAAACTTAATATCATACAATAGTGCCCAATCCCCTGGTTGGAAAACATTTTTCTTGATATACTTAGCATGCCACTGAGCTCTCTAATCTTGTACCAACATAGTTCTTTGGAAGGAATCTTGTCTGATTTTGTCAATTTCGTTTAGCTAAAGTATTCTTTATTTATGAGCTTCATTTAGGTCCATCCCCAGTTGAGTAGTAGTCTGAAATGTTTTAATCTGAAATTCAATGGGGAGAAACACCTGCTTCCCATATACTAACTCATAGGGATTATATCCTATCACGTTACTCCATGTTATCTGATAAGCCCATAACGCTTCTAGAAACCTATAAGCCTAGTTCTCATGGTGTAGCTGAACTATTTTAGTGAGAATGGACTCCAAGACTTTGTTAGTAGATTCAACCTGTCCATTTTCCTAAGGGTGGTATGGGGTATATTTCTGGTGCTTTATCTAGTACTGTTCAGTGATAGTCTTTACTAGTTTGGAAGTGAAATGTGTCCCTTAATTGGTGACAATTTATCTAGGCACGCAAAACCAAGTGAATATGTATTCAAAGAGGAAATCTACAACAGAATTCTCAGTGGCAGACTAAAAAGCCTTATCTTCCACCCACTTCGTCACATAATCAATACAAATTAATATGTACCTCTTCTTCTTGGACATGGGAGGAATGTGCCTTACAAAATCAAATACCCACTTTTCAAAAGGATCCATTGATATTTGAGTTTGAAGAGGCATCTCATCACTTGGAACGGGTTTCCCCATTATTTGGCAAGCATCACAACCAGAAACAAACCTTTTGGTATCTTTAAAGAGAGTGGGTCAATAATAACCTACATGTAAGATCTTATAAGTTGTTATTTTGTCTGCAAAGTACCCACCACAAGGTTCATTGTGGAAATCTCTCAATACATCATACATTTCATCTTCCCATACACACCTTGTCATGATTAAATCAGGTATGGTGCGGCATAGGTCCTCTTCTATCCAGGAATAGTTGGCACTCCACTGCACAATACTGTGCTTTTCCCTAGTGGATACATTTTGTGGAAACTTGCCTGATACCAAATAGTTGGCCACATCATTAAACCAAGGAGTATGTGTTGAAATGGAAAACAGATTATCATTGGGAAATTCATGCGGAACTGGTACTGGAGCTATGTCTCATGCAATATTCATTTAAGACAAGAAATTTACAGTTGAATTATCCCGTCCAGGATTTTCAATCATAGTGATGTTAAATTCCTAAAATAAGAGTAACCACCTAGTAATTATTCCATTAATAATTGGATTATTCATAAAGAATCTAATAACAGAGTGATCAGTATGGAAAAAAATTTCATAACCTGTAATATAGTGCCTAAATTTGTTGATAGCATGGACTACTGCTAGTAATTATTTTTTGGTAATAGTGTAATTTAATTATGAAGGTGAGAGATTTTTGCTAATGAAATAAATAACATAAGGAATGTGATTCTCCCTTTGTCCTAGCACAACTCCAAGGGTTATATCTGATGCATTAGTACAAATTTGGAAAGGGAGAGACTAGTTAGGTCCTCTCAACAACAGAACAATTGAAAATTTGTCTTTTAGTACCTTAAAATCATTTTGGCAATCAATGTCCCATAGAAAATCAACATCTTTAGTGAGAAGTTTAAAAATGGATGTTGCAATCTTAGTGAAATTTTCAATAAATCTCTTATAATACCCTGCATGTCCAAAAAATATTCTTACCTCTTTTTGCAACATTGGGACTGAAATATGTGATATTACCTCAATTTTTGCAAGGTCAACTTTTATCCCTACTTGTGACACATGGTGACCCAAAACGATTCCCCCAGATTGCATCATTTTCTATTTGATATTACTGAGGGCCAGATGAGCTTCTTGGAAATGAAACAACACTTCTTTCCAAGTTCTCTAGAGCCTGCTGAAAGTCACCACCATACACTATGAATTCATCCATATATACTTCCACACAATCGTGTATAAGATCAACAAATATAGTTAGGGTAGCTCTCTGAAAAGTAGTTGGATAATTTCACATGCCAAATGGAAGAACTTCGTAAGCATAGGTGCCCCATGGACAGGTAAAAGTAGTCTTCTCTTGGTATTCCAATGCTATTTGGATCTAATTGTAGCCACTATACCCATCCAAGAAGGAGAAATACTTCTTCCCTGATAGAGTATAAAGGACTTGATCAGTAAAAGGCATAGGAAAGTAATCCCTCAAGGTGGCTTTGTTCAACTCTCTGTAGTCAACACAAATTTTCCATTTCCCATTTTTTTTAGGAACCATGACCAAGGGAGATATTCATTTACTATTAGAGATGGGGTATATGATATTTTCACTTAAACGTTTTTGTAATTCATCTTTGATAATTTCTTTGAGAGTTGGATTCATTCGTCTTTGTGGCTACCTTACAAGCCTGATTTCTTCGCTCATGTAAATGTGGTGTATACAAGTATCAGGATGAATCCATTTCATATCTAAATAATCCCAAGAAAATGCTCTAGACTATTTTTCAATCATGTTTATTACATGTTGTATTTGTTCTGTACTTAAATCTGTACCAATATACAGTGTTTTTCTAGCATTGATTTCAACAGGTTGGGCACCTACTTCTTTGTTTTCTTCCAAGGATGCAATAGTAAATGATGCAAACACCATAGGGTGACAAGTTTCCTGAAATTCAATGGTTAAAACGTGATGATAGCCATTAAAAGAAATAGGATAATCTATACAACTGATATCCGATAAGAATTGTTGAAAAACATTCTCTTCATACTGTTCTTGAAATCCTCTTTATTGTTCTAAAGTCAGCAAGGGAAGCATACAGTTTTCTTCCCCATAGGGATTTTCCAACGAAAGAGGTACTTTAGCAACTAATTGAGCAGGTGGAAAAATAGTCATTTTTTAATTTGTAAACCATTAGAAATATTCATTTCCCCTTCTCTGCACCCAATAACAACATCATTCATGGCCAGCCAAGGCCACCCTAGAACTATTGGACGTCTAGGCTTATTAGTTTGTGGAGAAATTACTATAAAATAAATTGGATATTCCCAGGAAGTTAATGTAATGACTACGTCTTCTAGGACCCCCACAAGTTTAATGATGTACTTATCTGCTAACTCCAACACAATGGGTGTATGTATTATTTCTTTTAATTACGATAATGTTATGGTATCAATAGTCACTTCATTGATGGTTGCCCTAAAATCTACTAGAGTATTAGGAAGAAATTTTCCATTGATTTCTTTGATTACTATGGGGTACCCTAGGTCATTGTATTTTGGTGGTAATCCTGATATCATTTCTGACATTTGGTTGATTAATTTAATATTCTGATTTTTATTCCTCTTTTTTCCTAGATTTTTAATTCAAAGATCCCTAATAATCTTGGTATAAATAGGAATGTCTTTAATGGATTGTAGCAAATGAATTTTTATATAGACATTCCTCAACTCAAACTCCATGTCATATTTTATGGGAACTTTGGTATTCTTTACCATAAATCTTTCCAGAAAATGAGGCTCCTTGGGTTCTAAGAGCTCCTGTAGTTCTTTTATTTCATTGGTTTTTTCATTTTCTATTTGTTTAATAGTTTTATCCTTAGATTCTACATGAGGATCCTCCTCTCAAATAACTACTACTCATTTATTTTTGTTAAAAATTTTCCCAGACCTTAATTGAATTTCATTTAAGGGAAAAGCAATGATAACATAAGTGGGAAAAGGTTGTGTCTCAATGATTTTTACATGTTGTGGAGGTATATTATTGGGATTAGAAATTGGTTGTGCAGGCAACTGTGTTGGCCGAGGAGGGTTAAAAGATTGTTGCATTTGCTGTGAAGATGAATTAGTATTTTGAAGAAGGGGCAAGGGTTGTTGTAATAAAGGTGGTAGTGGTAATGAAGGTTGCTAAAGGTAAGGTGGATTATACACTTGCTTAAATTGGGGCATATTTGACAGATAAGACATGTAGGATGGACATTGATACAAAGGGTATGGAGGTGCTTGGTTTTGAGATGGAAAGGTGCTCCCATAAGGATTCCTTGTCCATCCTTGGTTCCAATGTGAAATTTGAGGTGGTTGTGTAGGCCATCAAGGATAAAATGGTTGAGGATTCCATGGTTTATTTTGAAGAAAACCTTGCATGTTAGGGTCTTGATAAGTATTATTGTTTTGCCCCCTCCATGATGGTTTCCTAGTTGATTGAGGAAACTCACTAATCTCAACCCCCCCTTTGTAAATAACTTATATTCTAGGAAGGGATGGGAATTGGTCAGTGGGGTGCTCATGTGTACAAATCTCACAAAATTCTACCACATTAATGGGGAATTCTATCTCCGCATGTTGTAATCTGCATTTAGGACAGAAAACAACCACAACAACCTTCTCTTCATCTTGTTTTGTTTCAATTTTCAGAGTATCCAATTGATCTCTAATGGTTTTTAGCATGTATGTTTTAAAATTTTCCAAGAGGTTCCCCAACTCAACTCGAGTGACACCACCCTGTACTGGTTTAGAATTCCTAGACACATAATCCCTTGAGTTGTCTCGGATCCTCTTTCCTACCTTCGCTTGACTTCTAGAATAGGTTCTGCATAGTTCAACTATTTCAGCAAAGGGCTTCTTATAGATATCACTAGAACTTAAGAGATTTATTGTTTCAATGCATTCTTCCCTTAACCCTTTTAAAAAGATAGTCTTAAAGGTTCTCTCATCTGGATTACCCACTTGAGATTTGTGATAGTTATAAAGGAACCTGTTGGGTCCCTATAATGCTAGTGATTACCCCCATACTATTGTAGTTGTACCCCTTATTAATATTTTTATGCCCCTATTGTCCACATATGGTTATTATTGTGCCCCATAGAATCCCTCTATTGTTATTTTTGTGGCTTTATATTATTATTGTTAGGTCGGCTGGGTTATATTGTGACTCCTTAGACTCCATATATATAGAAAGGAGGTTTTGTCATTTGTATCATCAAGAATTGTTCATTATGTAATGTAAAGGATGTTTCCCCCGCAAAGAAGGCTAATCCTAAGGTAATCAATATTTTCTATCTTTTTCTTGAGCTGGTTTCATAACATTTGGTATCAGAGCTTTGGATTCTAGGGTTTCGCTGCTCCAAACAGGTCATCATGGCATTTTCGCTATAAATTTTTTCCTGTGACGTTTCAGAAGCTAAAAAAACCCATTTGAGAAGAAATCACACTGAATATCAAGTCTGAATTTCAAAACTTTTCGCTCTATATTTGCGGAGATATGATATGAGGAAGTTGGTCTTCTTACAGACTCCTGAATTACATTCCAAACAGGTGACATGGGGAAAATCATCATAACTTTCTCTCTGAGCATCCGATTGAAATTTCGTAAGAAGGTGCAGAAAGAGGACAGACTGTAGTTTCTTTTATGTATTTTTTTAGAGCCAAAGGTTGAAGCAGTGACTCGTGGTACGTCATACAAGTTCGGTCTATGGAACTAGTCTATAAGCAGGTCACTGTGGGAGATTTTTGCATAACTCTTCCTTGGAGAATCCAATTTGGATCAGGCTAGTGGCATTGGAAAGAGGACACAGAGGGCTACTGCAGTTTGCAATTTCAAAACTAGATGATTCGAAATTACAGAGATACATCAGAGGCAATATCGAGCTCCTACAAAGTGAAAAAAGGTGTGTAGATTCTTTTAAATTTTTGCTTAAGATTGGTTTGAAAAT